>JAODAL010004234.1:0-159800 GCA_025379985.1 Phyllomedusa bahiana | reverse complement strand
GTTTTGGGAAATTCTATAGTGTTTAGTCGCACCGGATGAAGCTGCTGCAGATATTACAGCTCATAGCAGTAGGATTTTTAAAGTTTATGATGCACCATTTTAAATAACACAAAGCAGCTTTCTTTTCTTTGGCATTTTCTGGGTTCGTGTTCCTTTAAGCCACCTTTTTCAGTCACAGTTCTTCGTTTTTATTCAAATGTGTTACCAAGGAAACTACTGTTCTTTCGCTCAACTGTGATTGTGTTAGAATTCATTGATATTATCCTATCAATGGGAAATTTACTCTGGTGAGCATCACCACATAACCACAAGCAGATGGGCATTACAGGATTAACTGCAAGGAACACAAGGCCATCTAATTCTTAATAATTGCAGCTAAATCTGTATTTTTTTCTACATTTACCCAAAAAGATATATTTCTATCACTGACTTGGATAGAACAGAACTCTGCTAGAAATAGACTGGTTGGTTCCCGATGGCTGTAAAAGAACAGCTATAAAAAAGGAGCTGTCCAGCAAAGCAATCTGAAATGACCGGTCTTGAGTCTTTAATCATTGCACTGTGATGTTTTCCTCTATTGTATGCAGTCTCCTTTCTCCATAGCCATATAGCAGCACTTTCTGTCTAAAAAGGGGTTTTCCCTTTATCCCCTGAAAACTAGTCGGGGACCCTTTTTACTGGCTTGTAATCGCTTCCTTCCCCTCATTTTAGTGCATTAACGTCATCTTCTACCCAAAGTTAAAAGACTTGGGAGTCATGACCAAAGGGGTGTGGCTTCAATGGCTGCTCTAAAAAAAAAAAAAAAAGCTGGCCCCCCCCCCATTGGTCAACTGATCACCTTGGGTGGACACAGATGTTTCCTGTGTGTGGAGACCTGTCATCAAACATCATGTAGATTTTAAGAAAGCCCAAAGAATATTTAAAAAAGAAAAAAAATGGAAATTACCAAAAAGTGCCTAACTGTGGGAGAGAGAAACTTCAGAAAATAAATTTTTTCCACTGGACAAGTCCTTTAAGTGTTTTTACTGCAACCCTAACATTTGGACAATTTGAGGTTCTGACAAACTTCAAAATCACTCACTGTGGTGGGTCCAGCTATTGTGGACATGTAAAATTGGCCTTCACAAAGGCAATAAAAGCAAAACCCTTATCACTGAAAAGGGGTTTTTTTTCTTACATTAAAAGGTTTTTTAGAATAGGGGACGTGAAAACAACAACTTTGCAAATTTGGATGCCCTTTGCAAAGCTGTCTTGTTTTCACTGTCTTTCCTTTTCCCTTTTTTGTAAACACTGTTCCCCAGTGCCGGGGGGATCCCACCTCCTTTCATTTCATTGGTGCTGGTCTACTAATTTAAAATTCTGTCTGGCCCCCGGGCCCCTTTTACCGGGAGGTGCATTCCTGCCCTCTCACTCAGAAAAAAGGGGCCGGGAACCCTTTCACCTGCACAGCCACAGCTCCACAGTAAAAAATGCGGCCTGCTTAAAACAAATCAAAAAAACCAGAATTGGGGCCTGGTGCCTAAAGCTGCTGCGGGAAAGGGGGTTGGGCCCAAATTTTTCCCCTTGCAAAAAACCGGGAGCGAAAAAAACACTGCAGCTCCCTTCTACAATAAGAAAACAGCAAAATTTTCCCCCGGTGCCTAAGCAACTGCATGAAAACATAGAAAGGAGACAGTTTTATGTGCTCCCTCTGGTGAGTTCATAGAAAAATGGATTAAAACGAAACCCAAACCTCCAGCTGTGAGAGAAATATCAGTGCTCGGGTTTCATAGAAACTGTTTAGACTGAATACGGGGCTTTGGTATGAAACAAACAGCCTTCCCAAAAAAGACTGCATGGGGAGAGGACAGGGGGACATGTGGAGTGGAATTCGACGGGAAAGGGGGGGAAAGGTTTTAGGGAGGTGTTTACCCCCTCCCCCTGATCTCAAAAAAACACACTGAGAAATGAACTTTAAAGGGGTTTTTTTCCCCTTCAGTTAAGGACACCCAGCGGGGAGAGAAAGAAAAATACAAGGAAACACACGAACTGATGAAGCGATACATCCCATTTAAAATATCGATTACTATGGAAAGCGTAACCGTATAAACAGACGTGAAATTTAGATTTCCTTGTGAATTAAAAAACAGAGAACAGTTCCAATATATTGTTAGAATCCCCTTAATGCCAAGTTTCAAAAAAAGTATTTTAACTTGATATTTTAAAAACCCTTATATTTTTTTATGTGGGGTTTTGGGGAACTTATAAATTTAGAAAAATAAAAATATACATCGGAAGAAAAATGTATCGTCCGGTTTTAATTTAAACAAAAAAAGCGGTTTTTCTTTATTAAAAAAATTTCCTTAAACAGCAGCTTTTAAAATGATAAACTGGGATTACGTAATCCCATGTACTTCTAAAGCACTGAAAGTTGGCTCCCATTACTTTCACTTTCCCTGGCGCAAAAGAGCTAGGAAGAAGTGACATGTCAATTCTTCTCCCTGGCATATATTGTATGCCAGGGAAAATGGCGGGGTTTCATAGCTCTAAAAGAGAGTATTTTTTACCTTTTTTGCAGGAAAAATTTTGGAAACGTCCCTGCGCGCAATAAACCTCCCGAATTACACCCCGCAAATACCCGTTAAAACATCCCCCTTAGAGAGCAAAAAGCATCATAAAAACCCAAAAGGAATACATCAGACATTTTCGGGGATAAAGTTGTGGTAAAAGTTTTTGGGGATTTGATAGGTTTTTTTTGCTCTAAAACCATCTCATCTTTTTTCAATCCTTATCCAAAACCCGGGAGTAGGGCACAATTGCAAACCTAAAAAAGACATTATCGTTAAACCTTAAAGGGAAAAAAAACCCAGACAAGGAGAGCACTAATTAGAGAAGCAGCCAAGGGGGAAACCGGGTTTTAACCGGAAGAGCATAAACCCTAAACACAGTAGAAAGGGAAAGCATATCACATTGATGGGAAGGGAAGGGGGCTCAGAAAGGGGCAATCTGGAAAAAAAACCCCTAAGGGGCTACTAAAAAATTTGAGACTGGGGCTTTGGCAAAACCTTTCCCAAAACGGACAACCGACCCAAAACATACAGCCCAAAACTAAAAGGGAAAGGGGTTTTTTTAAATAAAGTATTTTTCATGTTTTTTAAATTGGCCCAATAAAAACCCCAGACCTAAACCCCTTTGGAATTTTGTGGTATAAATTTTAAAAAATTGTTATTCAAGTCTGATTTTTAAGTGAGCAAAAAGCTTTTTTAAAACCCAAAGGGAAAACACACCAACAGGTCAGAGATGAAGTTGTTGGTAAAGTTTTATGGTAGTGATGGGTTTTTACTCCAGAACATCTCATTCCCTGTTCAATCCATCCCTCCTAACCAAAAAGGAGTATGGCACAATTGTTAACCTACCAAGACATTATCGTCCACCTAAACTGACTGAGCTAGAGCTATTTTGCAAAGAGGAATAAGAAAAAATTCCAGCCTCTAGATATGCAAAGTTGGTAGAGACCCAAACAGACTTGCAGTGGTCATGCAGATAAAGGTGGCCCTACAATGTATTGACTGAAATCACATGAAAAACCCACTTTTTTTAATTTTTTAGATATTTGGAAAAAGCAAAATATTAAAATTCTTTACACTTCACAAATAACAGCTACTTTGTCTTGCTCTAGCACATAAAATATCAATAAAATAAAATGTAAGTATGTTGCTTTTAACATTTTTAAAGTGAGGAACAGTTCAATGGATATGATTACTTTTTCAACGCACTATACGTTCTAGAGATTTGGCTAGTGTGGAAACCGTGAAATTAGAAATGTAGGCATACGTATTCTACAATGGAATGCAAATATTTTTAGTGCCAATAAACTATGTTAAAGTTTCAACTTGTCTTAGAAGGCCTCTAGGAAAAACCTTGTAAATGGTAAACAACTCACGCTGCTTAGTGTCGCAAAGGTAAATGTTTTGTTCGTTCTGGAGAACATTTTCAAATCTTACAAGCAGCATGTCCTGACAAAAAGGTTTGCTTCATTGATAAAAGGCAATCCTACCATAGCACTATCCATACCATATCTCAGCATGTTCAATTCAATTACAGCTGTCAGGATAGATGGAACAGTACATAAAGGAATCTGTTATGGCACATAGTAAAAAAGAATTTAAAAAAAAAACATACAAAAATATTAGGGCTAAGAAGTAACAGCTAGAAAGCAACAAAACATCTAATTCAACAGAAGTGTTACACAAATGTGTTCATTTAGCTCATTATCTAGAAAAAGTAAATCATTTATCTGGAATCTCTACAATGATGACTTTTACAATGTGGTCTGATAAAGATCAGCATCAAATAAGGAATTCATGAACAATAGGATCTTTTAAAGTGCAAAATGTGCTAAAGAGTACCAACCAGACATAAAAAGGTATAAACCTTAATTAATCAAAAACCTCACAGGAACCACTCCAACACGTTTCAGCACCAGCTTTCTCAAAGGGCTGAGTCAAAGCAGTTGAATATTGCTTATTTAAAGGGGTTTTGCCAAGAAGTAACTTGCTTACCTCTTAATCTGCTCAGAAGAGACTATAAACAAAGCACGAAGCCTCACAGGAGGAGAGAGAGGGGGGCTGAGAACACAGCCAAGAAGCAGGGAGCGTGTGCAATGTTCACTGAGATAATTACAATATAACCAGTGAATTCTATATACAAAAGACACAGGGCTGATTCACTGCTTTTTCTCCACAGTCCCTTGCCAGCTCCTTCATGTTCCCTGCCATCAGATAAGAAGTGCAGACAATGCAAGCGCGGCCAGATCAGCTCCTGTCAGCTCCTGGTCGTGTCTAATGTAGACTTTTAAGTAACTAAGGGCAGGTAAGGCAGCCTGTAGCTCTCAGAGGCTTCACTTTTTGTAATCCCATATATTTAGAAAAGTGATTAAATACCCATTTTGGAGGATTCCACGTCAACATTACATCGTGGCAAAACCCCTTTAAGCAGCTATTTCCCTAAACACCCAAAAATACAAACGGATGGATAATTCATCATATCACAGGGCTGATCAATAAGAAATATAAAAAGTAATTAGCGTTTGCCTTTAAGTGAGCCAACATGGAAATAATGTGCATAATACAAAGGCAGCTAGATCAGGACAGTTTGGCATCAAGATATTTGTGATCAGGTCAGGCTTTCTGCCAGCACCAGGACTTTCCTCCTTTCCTATTCTAACCATGACTGCGCATCATTTCTGGTTTTGGATCTCCGCTCCCAGAAACAGTCTTTCGTAGCGTTCTCAAAGCGGGACAGCGCGATGTCCAGGTGAGAGTGTGGTTTTAGATTACTGAATGTATTTAAAGGAGTTATTCGGCATCATGTGTCATGCTATGAGTAAGGGTGGTATGTCACCCAAAACGCGTTAGTACGTTTCTATTTTGTATTCGGATGCTGATATTTTAATGGTTCTCAATAAAGCTCTTTGATTTTATGGCTGGGAGTTCACCGTTCCAGTGCTGTATCAAATTCTGCACTTCTACAAACCATGCCTTTTATGATTAGGACAGAACCCTCCTTGAAGAAGGTATTTTGAAGATAGTCTTCAAACTCAGAAAAGCAAGTTTGAGGGTTCAAGACACCAGGGGCAACATGTATGAAAACGGTCTAGGTCTAAAATTCACTTTGTTGTCCATAGCAACCAATCACAGCGCCCCTTTCATTCTTCCAGAGCACTATATGAAATGAGAGAGGGGCACTCTGATTGGTTGCTATGGGCATCAAAGTGAATTTTAGACCTAGACAGTTTTCATACATGAGGCCCCAGGTGCCAGAGAATTGGAGCAGACTAGAATGAGAGGCTGGAAGTGCAGGTCACTTTTTTTTTCTAGGTAAAGACAGCAAGAAAAGTTTCTTGTAAGGAAGAAAATATGGATGAGGCCAGAGGACTATACAGGACGGTGGCGTTACATACAAATATCAAGAAAGTAATGGCGGAAACAGGCGTTTCCTTTTTGAGATATAATGAGGATATAAACAGCAGAGATGGTCGCAGACACTATGAGCAGTAGTAATGTCCCAAGAGGATGTATATAGTTGAATGTCAACGGTATAAAGATGGTGCTGGAAGTTAAACCAGCTGATATCTGCCCAGCTAGGGAAGTATAGCGAGAAGACTAGAGGAAGAAGAGGAAATAAAGCAAGAAAAGACATACTGGACGTGCAGCCACACACAGTAAAATAGCCAGATTAAGAATGTGTATTTTAAAGACAAAGGAGTGGAGTTCATCAGATAATGCATCATATTTGACGTATTGTGCCGAGAGCTATGCCACTAATAAAGCAGGGTAGCCCCTGATCGAAGAAGATCATTAAGGCCGTGTGTGATGCTGATGGTCCAGATCAGAGTCAGATCCAGATTACGACACTCCATTTTTATAATTCTAAGGAAAGCTTTATTGAAGGTCAAATACCATAGATAAATGGAACAGTCATACAATAGGGGCGTAATAACAGAGAAGAGCCCTGTAGTTGAGGGTTCAGCATTGTGAAGTGCACAATCATATATGTCAACCTTAGAACATAAGAAAAGAACCAGAAAGACATTGGTTTCCAGGGCGCCCATCCATTCCCTAACTCAATAAGCATCAAAGAATAAACAATATAGAAATGAAGGGTCGCCACTGGCATAAAAGAGACACAACATTACTATAAAATAGCAAAAAGGAGGGGATAAGGACGGGGACGACACTCCATTTTAACTAAAACCAAAGATTTCATTAGTCATAGTCAGTGTGAGGAGTTAAATTATAGTGCGATTGTGATCTGCACTTTGAATGACCGTAGCAAACGTCAATTGCTTTTTATTCGCCTATGATTTCATAAAACGTGACTCATCAGAACTCGCCTGATTAGAAGTTCTATCAAGAACAGACTGGAATGGGGTAACTTATCTTACTGGCCATTGATGTACAAAATATAAAATCAGATGTGAACTCTGAGAACGTTGCCAAGGGCTGTGATCATCTAGGTCCATAATACAAGTAAATTACATTACCCCTCAAATTCTATATTGCACTTGATTTCATTGTCATTCCAGGCAAACAGTATAAAGACAGCCACTTTGTATAAAAGCATTTGTAGAAATGGACTTCCGATGTAAACAGTTAACAAAATAGTCATTTCCATTCAAAAAGATTTCAAAAGGATTTCTGTTCCAGTTGTCAAGGAAAGAACACTACAGAACACGTGTTGTGTGTCATTGGATTATTAGCATCCCTTGGACTCCTGAAGCACGAGGGACCGCTGTGAAACTCATGCTGAAATAATAAGGAAATCTATTGTAGTCCAACTGCAATCTGTGCAGACTTGAAATAAAAGTGCGAGAGCGTGTTCTGATGTCACTTTCCATTGTTACGAACAAAAAACACTGCAAGTCTTTTCAGTTCTATTATTAACAACTTTGTTCTGTAAACTGCTCGGCTAACCTACAAAATTGCAAAGAAAATGATTTATATGATCATTTCTAAAATTACTTTATATCTTTTTATTCAGCACAAAAATCTCTGATATGCCAAGGCGAACATTACAGCTCGACAGCATCCAACAACAGGATTTTTTAGAAATATGGAATATATTGTTCACCAAAAATCATTCCATCGCTACTTTACAGTACATGTAGAAAAGGACAAAATCGCCCTTCTTAAAGCATTGTATGAGGGGACAAAAGAGGTCAATTTTAGAGCTCCTTCTACTTGTTAAAGGGGTTTTGCCACAAAGTAAAATTGACATTAGAAGCTTGTAAATTAAATAATAAAACATTTTCACCTTTCATCATTAAAAATTCTGCACCGTTTTTGTCTTAGCTGCTCCTTTAGTGATCCATTGTTTACAACTCGTCTCCAGAGGATACGACCAGGGCCGAGAGCTTCTCAGTCCTGATCGCACATGCTCAGACATCACCTCTCCTCTCAGGCAGCTACTGAGTGTTCAAACCCCAGGTGCTGTCATTCTACTCCTGTCCTCTGTACGCCATAGTAATTAGTCAAACAATGCAAATAAATTAAAAAAAGAAACCTCAATCAGGTATGTGCATTGATAAAGAGAAATAAAATCCACAGGTTTGGTTCCTGCAGGGACTTGAACCGAGGACCCTTGGCCGGGAGGCAAAAGTTTTTAGCTCTGATACAATTTAGCTACTTAAAATTCAAACAAAAACAGCCCTTCTCTGCTAAAGAGAGGAAAGGCCGGTTAGTCACCTGCAGGGTATATTAATGAAATTCAAACAAAAACACACACCCCTTCTGACACCAGAGCTAAGAGGGGGAGAGAGGATGAGACGAACGTGGCAAAACCCATTTAAAAAACAGAATAAGTGCTACCACCTTAATAAAAACCCCACCGCCAAGTGATTGATCCTCTGTAAGCTAAATAAGCTGCATGCACATTATTCCAATTAAATTCCAAGGACGTATTTCAAGTCTAAGGAGCGTCACAGCCCCTTCATTCACAACTGGAGGAGGTTTTTTCATTCGAAGCCCCCAAAGCAGACACCCAAAACCTTCAACAACTCCATTAAAATCCTAAATCCTCAGGCTAAACCGCAGACACGATTCAATTTACAAAAGGTCGATTTTTGACTCCAATGCAAAAAAAAAAGGAATAGTTTTACCAAAATGTAAACTGGACATATGAAATTTTCATCCTGGCACTAAGTCTCTTTGGAACCTTCCTAAAAGATTTTTCAGAGGTGTCTTACCTTGTAAACCTGTCCATATGTTCCATTTCCAACAAGTTCTACGAGTTCAAAAATTCCTGCAGGATCCTAAAGAAAGCAAAAAGGAAGTTAAAATAAATCATTTAAAATAAAAAAAATTTTTTTAAATAAAGATCTTTTAGCGTTGAACAACCCAGACAAAATAAAAAAAAATGTACAAAAGCACACTATCTAGTAAATTTTCAAAAAGTTTGAGAATGAATATTTGTACAGACCAATATTTTTACAATACTTTATGTTCTAATATGCATGTCTGAAGTGAACATGGCTTTGTGTGTACAAAACCAAAAAGAAATTTAAAAAGAAGGGGTTTTTAAAAAAAAAAAAAAAAAAAATTTTCAAACACTTCCTAGAAAATACATTAAAATTTGATCAAATGAGGCTCAGCACAACTTCTTGTGCAGCACTGATAATTCAAGATGTGTCTTGGGTCCAATATTGATCAAAGTTCCTCCAAAAAAACAAAGCACTGCATTTGCACAGTGTTGAAAAGGGAAAATATACTGTACTTACAAAAGAAGAAACACCGGGTTAATTTTTTAAAAAGGTCCACTAACAAAGAAAAAAATAAAAAAAATAAAGGGAAGCGTCCAAGCCCTGTCATTCAAGGTTCTCCACAACCTCTCCCTCCATACATCTTTGCTTTATATCATCATACATCTAAGCACACTCCGTCTCTTCTTCACAGGACCTCTCTCCCTGCACCTCACAACCACTTCCAAGATTCCTCCTGTGCATCCCCCATACTCTGAAACCCCCCCATCACAACATATCAGACTCTCCACTTTTACAAATTTCCAAAGTGACCTAAAAACCATTCTCTTCAGCATAGCCAACAACTTCTAAAAATCCTTCTGCCTCTACAACACCATGCAGACATTTCTGTTTCCTTCCTCCTCCCTTGTGGATTGTAAGTCCTTGGAGGCAAGGTCTTTTCTCCCTCTATACCAGTTTGCTAGTTAGGGTAGTTCACCGGAAAATTTTTCGGGGGATATTCGGGGTGTAGTTGCGCATGAAGTATGCCCAGAAAATATGTTAAAATCATAGCACTCATTGAGTGCTTTGATTTCCCAGCATATCCCCAGCTGAGGGAAAGTGAAAGTCAATAGGAGCCAGGCCAGAGCACTGCTGAAAGTAAACACAGAGACCAGCACAGGTACACACCGCTATGTGCCATGTGATACCGGCCTTATTTAGCGATACAGTTTTATTTAATCTTACGTTAAACCCATTTTAACTGTACATTGCTCTGGAACTAACGGCACCTCAAAAAATTATTTCATAAAAAAAGCAAGCAAGAAAATTTATGGCCAAAAAGGCCAAAAGATGTCAATGGAAACAAAATGTAGACACGTTAATCCATCCCACAAGTCTGGTAAAAAAAAATAAAAAAAATAAGTGTATCTGCAATATCTCACAAAAGAGAATAAACCACTCACATGGGACGACACTTAGGCCATGTTCACACGGCTTAAAATGGGATGCATCTCGAACCGTATTTCACGCCGTACTGCGCTAAATACGGGGCGAGATACACTCAACCGGCCCCTTTATTAGGTACACCCTGCAAAATAACGGGTGGGCCCCCTTTTGCCTTCAAACTCCTAATTCTTGTGCATATTCAACAAGGTGTTGCAACGGCTCATTGGGGACCAAAGGGGCCCAAAAAGTGCCCCAAAAAAATATTCCCCAACCATGAACCCCACCACCAGCCGAAACCCTTGTACAAGGCGGATGGATCCCGCTTTTTTGGTTGTTGCGCCCAAATTTTACCCAAAACCCTCCGAAGTCGCAGCAGAAATCGAGACTCATCGACCAGGCAACGTTTTTCCAATCTTCTACTGTCCAATTTCGATGAGCTTGGGCAAAATTGGGGCCCAGTTTTCCCGTTCTTTCTAAAAGGGAGTGGCACCCGGTTGGCTTCTGCTGCTGTGCCCATTGCCTCAAATTTTGCCGTACTGTGCTTCAGAGATGCTCTTCTCCACCTTGGTTGAACGGGGGGCTATTTGAGTCACTTTGCCTTTCATCAGCTCGAACCATCTGCCCTTTCCTTTGCCTCTGGCATCAACAAAACATTTCCGCCCACAGGACTGCGCTCATGGGTGTTTTTTTTTTTTCGGACCATTCTCTGTAAACCCCAGAGATGGGTTTTTGCGTGAAAACCCAGGGGAAACACAGTTTCTGAAATTCAGCCAAACCCTTCTGGCACCAACAACCATGCCACGTTCAAAGGCACTCAAATCACCTTTCTTCCCATACTGATGTCCGGTTTGAACTGCAGGAGATTGTCTTGACCATGTCTACATCCTAAATGCACTGAGTTGCCCCCATGGGGATTGCTGATTTAAATTAAGTGTTAACGAGCAGTTGGACAGGTGTACCTAATAAAGTGGCCGGTGAGTGTACATCCCAGTCATTACGGTAATCCACAGTTCCCATAGAGAACTTCTTCTCTCCCCGCTCGGCGTAGAAGTGACATGTCAATTATTCACGGCGTATACGCGGCGAGAACAATGAATATCTACGGGGCCGCCGGCTCCGCCCATGTACACACTGTGTAATTGCGGGGCGAAATACGTCCCACAATTGCACTGTGTCAACCTAGCCTTAAGATATGACACGTTGATACAATGTAAAGTAGTCCGTGTACAGCTTGAATAACAGTATAAATTCGGTGTGCCCCCAAAATAACTCACACAGCCATCAATGTCTAAACTGCTGGCAACGAATACAACCCTACGTGAAAATTGACAAACTGCCCAAATTGCCATTCTCCCCCCACAGTGTCATGTGACTTGTTAGTGTTACAAGGTCTCAGGTGTGAATGGGGAGACAGTGCGTTAAATTTGGCATCATCGCTCTCACACTATCTATACTGGTCAATGGAAATTCAACATGGCACCTCATAGCAAATAACTGTCGGAGGATCTGAAAAGAGAATTGGTGCACTACATAAAGATGGCCTAGGCTACAAGATTGCCAACACCCTGGAACAGAGCTGCAGCACTGTGTCCAAGACCATTCAGTGGTTCCACTCAGAACAGGGCCACGTCATGGTCGACCAAAGAAATGGAGTGCAAGTGCTCGCGTCATATCCAGAGATTGTCTTTTAAAATATACATTTGAGTGCTGCTAGCATTGCTGCAGAGGTTAAAGGGGTTGAAGACCAGCTTGGCTGTGCTCAGAGCATATGCCGCATAATGCATCAAATTGGTCTGCATGGCTGTCATCCCAGAAGGAAGCCTCTTATAAAGATGCACAAGAAAACCTGCAAACAGTTTGCTGAAGACATGCAGACTATGGACTGGAAGGGATTACTGGAATCATCTCCTGTGGTTGGATGAGACCAAGATAAAACTAATTTGATTCAGATGAGGTCAAGTGTGTTTAGTAGCAACCAGTTGAGGAGTACAAAGACAAGTGTGTCTTGCATACAGTTAAGCATGGTGTTGGGAGTGTCATGGTTGGGACTGCATGAGTTCTGCCAGCTGTGGGGAGCTACAGTTCATTGAGGGAACAATGAATGCCAACATGTACTGTGACATACTGAATTATCTCCTCCCTATGAAAACTGGGCCACAGGGCAGTATTCCAACATAACAACCCTAAACACACCTCCAAGACAACCACTGCCTTGCTAAGGAAAATGGAGGGTAAAGGTGCTGGACTGGTCAAGAATGTCTCCAGACCTTAACCCTACTGAGCATCTGTTGGGCATCCTCAAACGGAAGGTGGAGGAGTGCAAGGTATCTAACATCCACCAGCTCCGCGATGTCATCGAAGAGGATTCCAGTGGCAAGCTGTGAAGCTCTAGTGAACTTAATGCCTAACAGAGTTAAGGCAGTGCTGGAAAATAAAAGTGGCCACACAAAATACTGACACTTCGGGCACAATTTGTCAATTTTCACCTAGAGCTGTAGGAAAAAAAAAAAGTATTTAGTCAGCCACCATTTGTGCAAATTCTCCCACCTAAAAAGATTAGAGACCTGTAATTGACATCATAGGGAGACCTCAACTATGAGAGACAAAATGAGAAAACAAATCCTGAAAATCCCATTTCTGATTTGGAAATAATTTGCAAATTATGGTGGAAAATAAGTATTTGGTCACCTACAAACAAGCAAGATTTCTGACTCTTACAGACCTGTAAGTTCTTCATTAAGGAGGCTCCTCTGTCCTCCACTCATTACCTGTAGTAATGGCAGCTGTTTGGGAACTTTGTTATCAGGGAAAAAAAGACACCTGTTCACAACCTCACAGTCAAACTCCAAACTCCACTATGGTGAAGACCAAAGAACTATTGAAGGAACCCAGAAACCAAATCGTAACCTGCACCAGGCTGGGAAGACTGAATCTGCAATAGGCAAGCAGCTTGGTGTGAACAAATGAACTGTGGGAGCAATAATTAGAAAATGGAAGACATACAAGAGCACTGATAATCTCCCTCGATCTGGGGCTCCACGAAAGTTCTCACCACATGGGATCAACATGATCACAAGAACGGTGACCAAAAATCCCAGAATCACACAGGGGGACCTAGTGAATGACCTGCAGAGTGCTGGGACTAACGTAACAAAGTCTACCATCAGTAACACACTACGCAGCCAAGGACTCAGATCCTGCAGTGCCAGATGTGTCCCCCTGCTTAAGCCAGTACATGTCCAGGCCCGTCTGAAGTTTGCTAGAGAGCATTTGGATGATCCAGAAGAGTAAATTTTGAGAATGTCATATGGTTCAGATGAAACCAAAGTAGAACTGTTTGGTAGAAACACAACTCGTTTGTTGTTTGGAGGAGAGAGAATGCCCCAGTTTTATCCAAAGAACACCATACCCACTGTGAAGCATGGACATGGCAACATCAAGCTTTGGGGCTGTTTCTCTGCAAAGGCACCAGGATGTCTGATCTGTGTACATGAAAGAATGAATGGGGCCATGTATTGTGAGATTTAGAGTGCAAACCTCCTTCAATCAGCAAGGGTATTGAAGATGAAACGTGGCTGGATCTTTCAGCCTGACAATGATCCCAAGCACACTGCCAGGGCAATTAAGGAGCATTTCAAGTTCCTGAAGTGGCCTAGCCAGTCTCCAGATCTAAACCCCAGTTGAAAGTCCGTGTTGCCCAGCGACAGCCCCAAAACATCACTGCTCTAGAGGAGATCTGCATGGAGGAATGGGCCAACATACCAGCCACAGTGTGTGCCAACTTTGTGAAGACTTACAAAAAACATTTGACTTCTGTCATTGCCAACAAAGGATATGTAACAAAGAATTGAAGAACTTTGGTTTTTTGACCAAATACTTATTTTCCACCATAATTTGCAAATAAATTCTTTCCAAACCAGACTGTGATTTTCGGGATTTGTTTTCTCATTTTGTCTCTCATAGTTGAGGTCTACCTATGATGTCAATTAGGCCTCTCATCTTTTTAGGTGGGAGAACTTGCACAGTTGGTGGCTGACTAAATACTTTTTTCCCCCACTGTATATATAATTTTTTTTTCATAGCAGCCCATGGATGATTAAGGTCACTGCATGGCATCCATTACCATCATCTGTTAAATGTTCTGAGCTTTTTAGATTTCAAACATATTAAATAGATGCCATAGCCTATGGGTCACATGTACTAAACAGATTCTACCGTTAGGCACAGCCTCCATTTAATACATGCATCAGTGTATACTAAATGTAAACAAACATTATGTGAACAAGGCCTAATATTAATGCTTTTTATAATGTGGTATAATGTGGTCACAAGCCCTGAATTTAATGTCTCCATGCATTTGTGTTACGCTGCGTTACACATTTGTGAAACTGGCCTCAGAAAGAGAAAACATGGTCATCACTGAGAGAGTTTCTCAGAATTGCTTCATAAACAGGTCTAATTGAAAGAAATAAAATAAATATGTACTGCTAATGGCTTCCTGAAAAGATGTGCGAAATGTAGTCCAAACGGAGAAATAACACCTCCATCATTACAAAGCCTTGCGAGAGCTAATAATTATATATTAGAACATAATATATAAATACATATCTATGTTTTTCTCACTATCTGATATGAAATCAGAATCACCCTTACCCGTTTTAGGTCAATTAGGAACCAAAATTATTTATATTTGCCAAATGCCAGAATAATGATAGAGAGAGAGACAACATTTTTAAAAGGCATTTTTATTACCTTTTGTAAAGTCAAATGTTTACATACATTTCATTAGTATTTGGCAGCATTGCTCTTAAACGTTAGGATTTGGGTCAAACGTTTTGGATCCTTCCACAAGCTTCTCACAATAGTTGGTAGGAGTTTTGACCCATTCTTCCTGACAGAACTGGTGTAACTGAGCCATGTTTGTAGTTCGTCTTGCTCGCATCTGCCTTTTCAGCTTTGCCCATAAATTTCCAATATGATTGATATCAGGGCTTTGTGATTTCCAACAAACTTGGTTGTCCTTCAGCCACTTTGTAACCAGTTTGGCAATATGCTTCAGGTCATTGTCCATTTGGAAGACCCTTTCCCCCCAAAGGTTTTTAAAACTTCTTGGCTGAGGCTTGAGATGTTGCTTCGTTTTTCCCACAAAAAAAATGGATTTTTTGGGGGAAAGAAAAATTAAATGGCACCGGGCCCTTTCCTGCATAAAACAAACACCACAACATGATGTTAAAATTTCCCTTGTTTTTCCCAAAATTAGGGGGGGTTTTTTTTTTGGTTTTTTTTGTTTTTTTTTTTTTTTGGGGGCCTTCCAAACCCTTTCCCTTTTATTTTCCAAAGTACAAATTGGCCCATTATGGTAAAAACTTTTCAATTTTTTTTGATTTCATGCTTTATATTGAGAAAAACATGCATATGCGCCCCTTTTTGGGTATAGTGTATGAATGAAAATTAAAATTTTTATATTTTTTTATTTAAACAACAAAAAAAACCCCCAACCCCAAAAAACTAAAAAAAATTAAAAAACAAAAAAAAAAAAAACATACAAACCTTTTCAAAACAAAGGCAGGCAGAAACCGACTTTTTTTGACTAAAATCCATCCTTTAATTTCCCAAACCGGGGGGACATGTCGCGGGGCTCAGCTTTGCGACATCACACAGTTCCCGCCCCCCCATAAAAACCCAAAAGGTGCCAGCATGCCACAGCGGGCCACTTGGGGAATAAGAAGTGAGGTAAAAATTTTCTAAACAAGGGCCCGGGTCAGAAAAAAAAAATTTTTAAAAAAAACCATTCCCCTCACTACCCAAAACTGGGGTAAAAAAAAAAAAAAAAAAAAAGTTTTCGCTTGGGGAGTTACATTTAAAAATTTTCCCTTGTTCCGCTTACAAAAAATTTCCTTTTTAACCTTAAGAAAAACCCTTTAGTTTTAATTCGAAACCCCGGGGAAAACAAACCCTCATATATGTATATTAAAAAAAATTTTTTGTTTTGCAAAATTTTTGTTTTGGCAAAAAGAAGTAAGGGGGAGCGCTCCCCTATAACCCCCTTTGCCCAGGGCAACATTTTCCCAAAAAGAATAAATTTTTGCAGAAAAACCACCCTTTTTTTTTCACATTTGGGGGAAAAAGGAAAGGACATACAGCACTTCTGAAACCTTTCGGGTTGTTTAATTTGACGAGGTTTGGGCCCCATTTGTTTACCAAACAAAATACAAAAAATGTTCGTGTTTGGGGGGCTTTGTTCACACACGTATTTTGACCCTTTTTTTTACGGACCCCTTTTTTTTTGGGAGGGGAAAAGCGGACCCCAAAAAAAAACGAAAACTTTTTAAATATTTTTTGGGTTTAAAGTTTTTTGGGTAGCCTTTTTCGAGTTGAGTTTTAGGGGATCCGTTTTCCCAAAAATTGTTTTCTCCGAAATTCACCCCCCCCAGCCAGCCGCGCTTCACCCCCCCCCCCCCCCAGCCAGCCGCGCTTCACCTTCCCCCCCCCCCCCCCCCCACCCCCCCCCAGCCAGCCGCGCTTCACCTTCCCCCCCAGCCAGCGCACTTAACCTTCCCCCCCCAGCCGCCCCCTTTTCCTCCCCCCCCCAAACACTTCACCCCCCCCCACCCCTTTTCACTCCCCCCCCCCACCAGCCAGCCACAGCGCCCTCACCTTCCCCCCCACACCCCCCCCGCGGCCACCCACCTTCCAGCCAGTATGCCCCGCCCGACCGCCCGCCCTCTCCCACCGCATCCCCTCCCCCGCCGCCACCACCGGCACCCCACCCTCCCCCCACCCCCCGCCAGCCCACCACATTCCCGCCCCGCCGCCGCCTTCACCCCGGCCCCCGCCGCCGCCTTCACCACTTCCCCCAGCCGCCCCGCCCCACTTTCCCTCCACCACCCCCTTCACCACCTCCCGCCTCCGCCGCCCTTCCCACCGAGCACCTCACCCCCCGCCAACCATCCCCGTCACCCCCCCCCACCAGCCATCCACCACCTTCCCCTCCCCCGGCCACCTCACCCCTGTCCAGCCGCGGTCCCCCGGCCCCTTTCCAGCCGCCGCCGCTCACCACGATGCCCGTCCAGCCGCCGCCGCGTCACCACGATGCCCGTCCAGCCGCCGCCGCTCACCACCGTTTGGTCCCCGGGTCCAAATGCCGCCAGCCCACTGTGCTTTTCGATCCGCTTTCAGGAAGCAAAGCCCCCTCTGATACGTACCCGGGGGTGTGGAGCGCTTTTGGACAGGTGCCAAAAGTGGACTCCATTATCTCTAGGGGCTGTCACTTGGTAAATGATGTCAATTCTTAAAGCATATGCTAAAAGCGCAGAGCAGGAGAGCTCTCAGAAGCGCATCACCGATATCACCTGAGAACATCAAAGTGCAATTGCCATTGAACGCAATGTTAATCACACTGACAATTGTCAGATCCCTTTTGCGGATCCCTAAACGGATCACAAAAACGTCGTGTGAACAAGCCCTTATTGTGTTCCTCAAAATAAGACCAATAGCTCATAAAGATTTAGCCTATGACCAATTCTTTTTATCATACTTCCTTTGAACATACATGATTGAGCCATGTTTCTGGTTTTATTTCTAAGCTGCTGGGGCCTAAAAGAAGCCTCTGTTTGAGGATTTTCTGAAGAGCCGCATCTGAATTAGCCAGCAATATTCATTCCTTTCAGATTCCATTAGTCAGAAGAAAATTTGCCTTTCTGCAGCTTGTGGTCTACTGGGCACAATTCATTAGGCAGTGACGATTTCACCTAAGGCCCTTCACTACCATCTACTGAAGCCATTGATATTCATTTGGAAATATCACAGCTTATGATCTGACCCAATAGCCATTCGTTTTCCAAAGTTAATTTAGAGATCCCCTGGATATTTTCTAACCTGGTTATTGCTGATTGGTTTACATTGACGATAAGTGGAACTGCGGTAAACACAATGGAATAAGCTTATGTTAAATCTGATCACCAGAATCCAGTTAAGGTGTCAAACCCCATGGATTCGCTGATCAACACTCAATTTTACCTTAAAGAAGTCAAAATAGCCCCTAAGGCTATGTCTACACAGTTAAGCCGGATTTACGACAGTTTTATAACTTTGCCGCCCCGCAGTTTTTGTGCCAAAAAAAAAAAAAAAAGCATTTGGATTTTCTGCAACCCCGTACACTGAGGGCTACGGGAATCCGATAGGAATACGGCGGAAGATAGAACATATTTATTTTAGAGCACCCTCAGTTCCAGAGTGCTGTACAATTGGGTTGCATACATAAGTCAAATAAGTACAAGGGAGACAACATAATAAATACTGGTACAGAAGGAGAGAGGTTCCTGTCCGTGAGGGCTTACAGTCTACAAGGAAGGTGGGAAGAGACAGAAGGTGAGGGGCAGACATGTTTGTGGGGTGGAGTAGTAGCAATGGGGTTATTGTTGTTATAGCAAACCTGAAGAGATGGGTTTTCAGGTTGCTTTTGAGGCCAGTGAAAGTGGAGGAGAGTCTGAGGTGTTGGGGCAGCGAGTTCCAGAGTATTGGGTAAGCACGAGAGAAGTTTTGGAGATGGTTATGTGAGGAGCTGACACGGGGAGAGCAGAAAAGAAGGTCCTGTGAGGAGCAGACATTGCGTGAAGGGAGGGATCTACAGATTAGAGCAGAGATGTATGAAGGGGAGAGGTTATGGAGAGCTTTGTAGGTCAAAGTTGCTAACTTGAACTGTATTTGCTGGGCAATGGGTAGCCAGTGAAGGGATTGGCAGAGGGGGCGGCAGAGGAGTGGTGAGGAGAGAGGTGAATCAGACGGGCGGCAGAGTTAAGGATGGATTGGAGGGGAGCGAGGGTGCTAGATGGGAGCCCACAGAATCTTCTGCCGGACCGACGGCAGCTCAGTAGAAAATCCGTGCTATGTAGACTACAGCACACATTTTCTATTGAAGTATACACAGCACTAGGTTCAGTCGGATTTTCGCGGCATTGTAAATACTGATTCCACCTGGTTTTGCCACCACAATACTAAGGATATGCCAACAAGTATTATAATTCTGTGGCAACCCTTTATAAACCTAACCGGCTATCCAAACACTGCCTGTAACCACTCTTAAAGTGAGCTTTCCTTCTGGAACACCATAGCTAAAAACAACCGCTCACAATCACTAGGGGTAGTCAACTTGGGTATCTAAAAGGACTGTTATTTTCTTCCCCAAACTAAGAATAGGTGGCAGAAAGAAAGAACCAAAGAAGTTAGAAGACCTACACTTAGTTGAATTAATTACAGTCCTTAGCACATATCGTAGGTTTGTTTTTTTTATAACCACCTTAATGGGGTGCATCAAAGGAGGCATAAAAGCACCCACTATGAACATAAGTCTACAACTACACAGGTCACTAGACAGACCGCACATGGAATATTGGCTACAGAATACAGTGCTCACGAAAGGATTAGAAGAACTTGAGGTTCAAGACAGGCAACAAAAGTAATAAAAGGCCTGGGTGGCCTACAACATCCAGAAAGATTAGCAAGATTAGGGTTATTTAGTTTAGAGAAAAAAAGACAGCTTATGGGTGACTTAATAAATATGTATAAGTAGATCATAAGCCAATATCGAGAGCTCTCCCATATTAATATCCAATAATGTATCCAGAAAATGGGGGAATCCTGTACATATAAAAGAAAAAAAAAGTTTCTGCACAACATTAGAAGGGGATTCTTTACTGTAAGAGCAGTGAGACTTTGGAAACTCTATCAGATGAACTTGTTATGGTGAATTCACTAAATTAGTTAAAAGGTGTCTGGATGTATTTTTAGAGTGTAATAATACACAGTTACAACAAGATTTCTGGAATAGGATTGTTGATTTATTCAGATTGAGAGATTTGAAGTCATTAAAGGGGTTGTCTCACTACGAGAGAGCTGGCTGTAGATCCAGGACGAACTATCAAGCAGTAAATGGAATCAAGCCGAATGTTACATCCCCGATAAGGCCAACAAAGGGTGAGCCTATACCTTTTCTTTTTGTTGTGTTACTACATTGATTCATCTTACCTCAGTCCTGTTTTCTTGGTTTCATTTTGAATTCAGGAGCGTGTTTACAGACTTCTACTAGACTGCAGTAAATGGCAGGTCTGTAGCTATGACGACTTCAGGAGCTGATGCAGCCAATACAAGAGGGGATATCAAGTAATAGGTAGGACACTTAAAGAGGTTGTCTCACTACATCGATTCATGTTACCACAGTCCTGTTTTCTTGGTTTCACTTTGAATTTAGGAGCGTGTTTACTGGCTTCTATTAGGCTGCAGTAGAAGCCAGGTCTGTAGCTATAGCAACCAGCACTGGCAGCCTATCATGAGAGATCAAACAGTTCTGTAGCTATAGCGACCTGAGGAGCTGATGCAGTCCATACAAGAGGGGATATCTAGGAATAGGTAAGACACTGGTAATGGATACATATTGCAAAGTGACTTGTTTTTGCAAGATCTTTAACATAAAAAGCCATCCTTGTAGCGAGACAACCCCTTTAAGGAATTATTTTGCAAAGATGAGGACAAATTGGCTTCTACCTTATGGGAGTTATTACCTTCCTCTGAATCAATACTGACACATACATGTATTTTTTTTCATCCCTTCAAACTACGTAACGCTAATTACACCCAAGTATCAACACTTAATAGGAGTTATACTCTTCCCATTTTTGCCTAAAACTGGGAAACCTTGTTTTAATTGCCATCTTTTCTGTGATAAAATGCAGGATGAACTGGATCTGCTGAACAATAATTTCCCTAGTTAAATGTGTGGGTGCATTTAACAACTCATTTACAGAGAAGAAATCATGCAGAAAACAGTGTGCATGCATCTACAGTACTGCTGTTCCCGAGTTACCTAAGCAACTAAGTTGTCCCTAAAGAATTAAAAAAAGAATGGGAAATGACAGTTTTGGTAATCACTGCTGTAGACTTCCAAGAAATGCACAGGTGCATTAGGAAGGCTCTTCAATGTTTAAAAAGCAACTATCAATATTTATGACCTTTTACGTACATATGGAACGAAATGAATAAATTATTGGAAGTAATGGAAGTTCATGCAAAAAGAAGAACAGTCACCAGCAGGAAAAAACACGCTACCAAGACATTAGTCTAAACCACAAAACAGATCATGAACCTAGAGATTGACAGAATTCATTACATTGTGTATTTAAAACCATGGGGAATGAGGCCTGAAGGAGTTATGGTAACTAATCACATCTCACTAGTAATTCTTCAGACAAATTATTCACCACAAATATGTTCTGTCTAATTATGACAATTTTTCAGTAAACTGTTTAGTCACAATGTTTTAGGCTCATACAGCTTCATAGGATAGGCTCTCATGACTTACTGCGTCAGCAGAAACTGCCAATACATTGACAAATAACTCCATTTAAACATTTGGAAGAATGTCATCATGGTCATAACCCGCAATAGTCTAGGTATTCCTGCTTGGAAAACAGATATCTGTACAATTTCATCAACATTTAAATTACAAATTATTTCCTTAATTTAAGGTAAATTTGAAAACCTATGATTGGATAAAAAACATAAATCTATGCAGAGTTGACTACGTGTGTATTCATTTTGGTTGATGCGAAGGAAACCTTTTAGGAATGAATGGAGTTTAGAACCTAGTGATGCCAAATGGTTCACATTTTGTAGTTTCCATATTTACCATCAAAATTAAGAAAATGCAAGCATTAAGAGGAAGCTGTAAATATAGAAGAAAAAGTTTCTACACAAAAAAGACGGGGATTCTTTACTGTAAGAGCAGTGAGACTGTGGAACTCTGTCAGATGAACTTGTTATGGTGAATTCACTAAATTAGTTAAAGTGTCTGGATGTATTTCTAGAGTGTAATAATACAACCAGTTATAACAACATTTCTGGAATAGGATTATTGATCCATTGATTTATTCAGATTGCCAGAGTTTATAATGGTTAAAGGGGTTTTATCATTACATTAAATGGTCTTAAGAATAAGGGGACAGTGAAAACAAGCAACTTTGCAATTGGATGTCCTTTGCAAAGCTTTGTTGTTTTCACCGTCTCCCTTATCTTCGTTTTGTGTAAACCCTCTTCCCCAGTGTCGGTCAGGTTCCACCTCCTTTCATTTCATTGGCTGACGGCTCTACTAATTTACATTCTGTCTGGCCCTCGGTCCTATACAAGGGAGCGCGCATTCCTGCCTCTCTCACTCAGAATTAGGGGCCGGCAATATTTCACTCTGCACAGCCAGCAGCTCCACAGCAACACTGCAGCTGCTTCTACAATCAGAAAACAGCAGAATTGTGCTCAGTGCCTAATGCTCCTGCATGTAAACATAAAAGGGAGACAGATCTATGCTGCTCCGGATGAGTTTATAGAAGACTGGATTCAACGCTAACAAACCTCCAGCTGTGAGAGGAGAAGAGATCAGTGCTCTGAGTTCATAGAAGACTGTCTAGACTGAATACAGGGTTGTGGTATGTAAACAGCTCTTACAAAATAAGACTGCATAGGGAGAGGAACGACACAGTGACATGTGGACTCGGACAGAGGAGTGGAGAGCAGTAATGTGCTCTCCCCTCCCACTGATCTCAAACAAACTCAATGACTCAGGAAGGAGCATATCCTTTTTATAAGTTCAATACAATTCCCTTTTCTCTTATGTGTGCTTCACAGTTGCATGCCAATCCAGGAGTCCTCACTCCTTAATCCTTTTGGCAACATCAGTATTATAAAATCACTTTACTTGTATCCAATAATTTCCTAAACAATCTTTACAGAGCCATTTGGCTTACCGCACATTAGTGGATTTTCAATACAGGTGAAATACGCTCAACCTCCTTAGGAACGAAATACAGAGTCTGTTCATGCAATCAGTTAATTTTCATGAGGAGATGTGCCAGAACACTTGCTGCACTGCACTCGCTGTTGATTTTTTTTTTTTTTTTTTAGGTAGAACAGATACTGACAAGCAAAAGGGCAACAATGTTCCGATCTCCTGAACACTTGTGGGTAGAGTTGAAGAAAAATCTGCACCTGCATCTAAGTCCAGTCTGCACCAACACTGGGAATGTGCAGAAGAGACCCGCAACAGCGGGTGCAGTACAGTAAGTGCTCCAGCACATCTCCTCATGAAAATGAACTGATTGCATGAATAGACTCTATTTCGTTCCTAATGCGTGTTTCACCTATATTGAAAATCCATTAATGTGCGGTAAGCCAAATGGCTCTGTAGAGATTGTTTAGGAAATTATTGGATACAAGTGATTTTATAATACTCATGTTGCCAATAGTATTTGTCAGGAAGGAGCATGAGCAGTGAAGGGGGAGGGTGAGGTCATCCCCCTTCAGTTAAACGCCCCTGGATTTGAGAAGCTGAGAAACTGAAAGTACAATGAAACAGATGAACTGAGGAAGCGATAAATCCCCTTTAAAAGTAACCAGAGCACTCGAAATTCCGTAGGTTTTGAAATCTTATGATCTGCAGCAAAAGTCCATTGGAGCGGTCTTGTTACTCACAAGTGTCCAGCCTCCTCCTCTAATTTGATTGATGGTGCCTTTGCTTTTTGAATCCAGAAAAGCTGCTGGGCTGGAACTGGGGAGAGCGGTTGAGGGTGATCGAGCCCACCCAATGGGCATTTGCCATTCATTAGCCCGCTTCAAAAATTTTGGCAACTAAAGGCTGAATTTCATGTTAACAAAAGATATCAGTGTGAATTAGTGTGAAGCCATATCCAGTGTGGTGGTTATTTTAACTACCTTACCTTCTCAGACAGACTCACTTAGGTCAGAGATACTTTGCATGTTTTCTAGGGAGCCAATTTTGTTTCATTTGTTTTTTTGATAGTCCAGGAATGTGCTCTTTTTACCCCAGTGCAAATATATCACATATAAATGTTAACAAAAAAAATATGGTATAATCTCAAGCATCCTATGAAAAATGGAGGACCTACTTTAAACTGTAACGGGTTGGTGGATTCGCTGGACCACCGCAAGCGATGATAGTTAAGCCACGCCAGGGAACGGAGTCTAAGTAGCCCCCGGTATTAGCCAGAGCCCGCCGCAAAGTGGGATGGATTTGCTGTGGCGTGAGGCTACCAGGTCGCTACCCCGGACGTGACTTGCTTGCAATGGCGGCCGGGGTAGTGCGTGGTACAGAATCGTAATCCAGAGACGTAGTCTGGGACAGGCAGAAGGTCAGGACGGGCGGCAGAGGTTCGTGGTCAGAGACGGGCAGACGGTCAGGACAGGCGGCAAACAGGCCAGGTCAGGTAACGTAGCGGAACGGACTGGTACATGGGTAATCAATACGGAACTCCAATACTCTCTAACGCACACCAACAATCTGGCAGAGAGTGCAGGAGGCGTGTACCTTATATAGGACCAGCAGCCGGCAATAGACAAAGCACCGGCGCACTGGCCCTTTAAATCCAGACCAATCGTCGCACGCACACGTGCGCACCCTAAGCAGCAGGTGCGCATGCGGCAGCCGGGACAGCAGAAGCAGGAAGCACAGAAGCGTGGACGGGTAAGTGACCAGGTGCCAGGGACCCGGGCAGCAAGGGGCTGGATGCGGGCGGCCGCAGCACCCGCACCAGACTCCATGACATAAACCTTATTCTGATCCCCTTTGGGCCAGAAGGCTCCTGCAAGGATTCAGCACAAGTGGCCCCATAAGCCAAAATTGGTGAGATCTATTACTTTTTCCTGGCATCAGCACTGGTGGCAAGGCCACATTTCAACCAAATAGCTCAAAAACAAAATTGGCCAAAATTAATTAGAATTCCTTATATCGCCTCACCAGAGGCCGGGTTATAGAGGGGTGTGCTTCGGGCAAGTGAAAAGTTGAAGCAAAGTGCAAATGTGGTGTCTACTCATGTGGGGTCCCAAACCCTGTGAGTTAAAGCATCCCAGGGCCACCACTTGTGGGGCACTTCACACCTCGGCCTTTCATATCCCCTTAAACCTCATGGCTTTGATCCTGGGGCCCTGGTCATCTACAGTCCACATATACACTTACCGGCCACTTTATTAGGTACACCATGCTAGTAACGGGTTGGACCCCCTTTGCCCTTCAGAACTGCCTCAATTCTTCGTGGCATAGATTCAACAAGGTGTTGCAACGATGCTCAATTGGTACCAAGGGGCCCAAAGAGTGCCAAGAAAATATTCCCCACACCATGACACCACCACCACCAGCCTGAACCGTTGATACAAGGCAGGATGGATCCATGCTTTCATGTTGTGGACGCCAAATTCTGACCCTACCATCCGAATGTCGCAGCAGAAGTCGAGACTCATCAGACCAGGCACCCTTGGTCGCATCTTCTCCTGTCCAATTTCGATGAGCTTGGGCAAATTGGAGCCTCAGTTTCTGTTCTTAGCTGAAAGGAGTGGCACCCGGTGTGGTCTTCTGCTGCTGTAGCCCATCTGCCTCAAAGTTCGCCGTACTGTGCGTTCAGAGATGCTCTTCTGCCTTCCTTGGTTGTAACGGGTGGCTATTTGAGTCACTGTTGCCTTTCTTCAGCTCGAACCAGTCTGCCCATTCTCCTTTGACCTCTGGCATCAACAAGGCATTTCCGCCCACAGGACTGCCGCTCAGTGGATGTTTTTTCTTTTTCGGACCATTCTCTGTAAACCCTAGAGATGGTTGTGCGTGAAAATCCCAGGAGATCAGCAGTTTCTGAAATACTCAGACCAGCCCTTCTGGCACCAACAACCATGCCACGTTCAAAGGCACTCAAATCACCTTTCTTCCCATACTGATGCTCGGTTTGAACTGCAGGAGATTGTCTTGACCATGTCTACATGCCTAAATGCACTGAGTTGCCGCCATGTGATTGGCTGATTAGAAATAAAGTGTTAACGAGCAGTTGGACAGGTGTACCTAATAAAGTGGCCGGTGAGTGTATAATGCAGTACTACATACACCCAGAACAAAACCCCAGCGTGCCTCTACCTGTCTATACACCAGTGGGATCCTGCAAGCTACTTATAAGAACAGATGTTAGCTTAAAGGTAGGTTTACCTTTGGCCACCTAGTAATAGAGAACAGGCCTCCTAGCAATTATGCTGCACTACAGTCGCTACCCATGTAGCTTGAGAGGAAAGGTTTATCTTCGTGGAGAGCACAAAGTTAGAATAGGAAGTGTTAGGACTCGTTCATACGGCTTATTTCAGAACGGATTCACGTCGGATTTCCCATCGCAAATCTGTTCTGAAATCAGTTGAAAATCAATGTGGAATAAGTGTCATTAAAGTGTGGCACGTATTTCGCGACGGATTTACAAAATCCATTCATTATATAGGGTGAATCAGTTGCGAAATCCGGCTCAATAAGTGACAGGACCATTGTTTTTCTGGCTGTTTTGAGGCCACAAATCCGCGGCGCAATATGGCATGGAAATATGTGTCGTCTGAACGACGACACGTATTTCCCATTGAAAGCAATATTAAATGGCCTGTTACTTATTTGTAACTGATTTACCATCGTAAATACGGCGGCAAATCCGTTCTGAAATAAGCCGTGTGAACGAGCCCTTAAAGGCTGTGCAATGCTCCCAGAGTGAAAAGGATATGGAAATAAGCTCTCCTCAAGAAGGTGAAAATGTATCCCTCTAGTGCCACTTATAATGGTAGCTTCCCTGTAAGTAAAAGCTGACCCAATAAACAGCTTTGAAATAGAACCAGGGATTTAAGCCAAGCCAGAATATGCTCCAAAAGCAAGCACCATCCATTTGTAGACCGCGGTCTCCAAGTTCTTGCTTGCTCACTATGCCAGCACCTACAAAGAGAAACATTTCCTCTCTAGAGACACATCAAAGGTCTCTGGACTGATTCCACCAGCACTCCACTCTCCTGAAGACTATCTTGGCATAATTCCCTAGTTTTAAGTCTCATGGTAAATCACATTCGGTTCCCAACCACAATATGTAAACCCAGCCTTAAGCACATGCCATACTGTACTCCAATATATAAAAATAAAATCGAATAAACAATACCCAGTAAACATCTCAATGGAAAACGACTGCTGGGTAAGAATTATAAACAGCATTATCTGGAAGAACACCAGATATGGAAGAATGGAAGTAGAAGTTCCTTGTGGTAATAAGGATGGGAATCAATGTATGGACATCTTCTAGATCATAGGTGTTTTACCGAGGGTCACATCAGCATTACGGTTAGGGTGCGTTCTCACTGCACAGGACAAATACCGGTCAGTTTGCCGGCCGGTATTTGTCCTGTTTTGCGGCCCTCCCCCTTCACATTGACATGCACAGATTCCGTCCGAAAACCGGACGGAAGATTGTGCTTCTACAATGTTTTGCGGCTGAAAAAACCGCCCGATTGAAAACCCGTGCAGTGGGGACTGCTGCACGGGTTTTCCACATAGCACCATTGTGCTCATTCTCAGCCGTGGGGACATGCCCTTAGCCTCAAATGGAGGGCATTTGAGAGTGGCTAAGGTGCCTGGGTAGAGCGGTTACAGCTTTGCCACTTCCTGGGATCTGATGAACAGAGCGGGGTAGAAGTGCATGCTGGAGCTCTTAAACCTAGATGGCGGCCGCCGGCCACTCCCTGTACTGGCGCCACCCTCACTCTGAAGCACCGACTGTGACCTCCAGAGAAAGTGGAGAGCTGATCTTTCTGCTCCCAGACCCTGTCCTTCTCCAGTTACCATGGCTAAGCTCTACTGGCATATAAAATATGCTGGCGGGCCAATCCGTGGGCCGTGAGAATCATACCAGTATTTTAGATGATCTTCTTTCGTGTGCCTCTGTCTTACAACGGATGCTTTATAAGGATACCCTCATAAGATGGTAATAAGGCTGACATGATTGTTTAATAATGCTAGTTAAAGGCTACGACTAAGGAGGTGTTTTACTCCGAAATGCGTCCGCTGTCTTTTGCAAATATGCTGTAATTCTAATAAATATTGCATTTTATCCTTCTTGGTGCCGGCAGTCTAATCGTTCAGATGCATTCTGTTTTGATCCTCCACTGGTTAAAGGGGTTTTCCAGCTTAAATAAAAAAATTAAAAAATGGTCTACAGCTGTAGGCTAGGTCTACACTGCAGCGGACAGAAAATGACAAAAAAAAAAAAACAAATACAGGCAGGCCCCGGGTTACAAACAGGATGGGGACTGTAGGTTTGTTCTTAAGTTGAAATTGTATGTAAGTCGGGACAGGTAAACTAAATTGTGTTTTAGTTGTGGATAGTGCAGGGAAGGTTTTTTACATTTGTTTTGCTGTCTGTGCCCTTGTTTAGAAGATTTCACCTAAGGCGATGTTCACACGGCATATTCAAGATGGAATTGCGAGCCGGATTGCGCTCGCAATTCCGGCTTGAATAAGGGGCGGGTGCGGGGGCGCGGCCCGCCGGCCCCATAGACTGCCATTATCCACGTCGTGTATTGCACCTCGATAATGTGCATGTCACTTTCTCCCCGCCCGGCGGATTTGCCGAGCGGGGAGGTGTGACGGAATCCACTGTTCTCTATGAGAATGGTGGATTACCGTAATTACTGCGACGGATTGGCGCCGTACTGCAGCGCAAATCCGGCGCGCAGTACTGCGCCAATCCGCGCTGAAAAAAAACCCGTTGAACAGGGCCTAATTTTCCCTAAAATTTTTAATGTGCAGCGTGGCATGTTGGCACTTGGTTATCAGGGGGCTGACCGTGTTGAATGTCACCCAAACGTCCCATAATTTCCCCGTTTGTAATTTAGGGGATTTAAATTAACCCCGGAAACGTTTGAAAGTCGGGGACTGCTTGTACTAAAAAACATTCAAAAAAAAGGGTTTGCCCCCCTTCCGCTTTTTTTTTAATGCTTTTTTTTTGCATTATAAAAAAAATGAAACCGGGAAACAAAACAGCCCTTTTTTCCCCTGTGCAGGGGGAGAGAAAAGAAAATAAATCCAGTAGTAAATTTTCTCCCCTCCCTCATTTCCCCCCCCCCAAAATTTTTTTGGCAACAGTTTCAAAAAACGCCCACCACCAACAAAGGGAGCAGAAAAAAAAGGGGGGAGGGCTTTTGTGGAGAGCGGGCCCGTTTTTTACTAAAGAAGTCTATGGGAGCTGTTTTCAGTTTTTTTTTAGAAAATTTGAAAAACTTAAAAAAAAACACAATTTTTTGTGCAGTGGGGGGGACATCCCTTTAAAAAATGAAAAAAAAAAAAATAAAAAAAATGCTATTCCTCTCTGTACTTCCAGTGTTTCACTGCTGCAGCTGTCGGCAGTGTCCCCGGTCTCCGCTTACTTCTGGTTCTGTGGTCATGACCACTCCGGCCTAAAACCCAAATTTCTCGTCACTTGGACTCACCACCCCCAAAGGGTTCCCCCTTTCCGAGCCCCGGTTTAAAGTCCCAAGGGGCAAAATTGGGGTGTGCCTTTGCCCGCTAATGTTTTAAACCCGAAACAGACTCTAAAGCAGTCAAATGAAAAAAAAACTAATTAGCTAACATTTAAAAAACATTTATCAGAAAAAGTTTAAAAGGGGTTGGGCCAAAACCCACCCTTTTTTGTTATCCGTTTTTTTAAGGTCTGTTTTACGGATCCACAAAAAAAAATCTAAAAAATTTTTCAGTGTGATTAACATTGCGTTTAAAGGCAAAAAGCGCATCGCTGTTCTCCCCGAGGATTGCCGATTTCATTTTCGCAATCTGCTTTTTTTAGATCCGTTTTAAAAAATTGACATGTCAATTTTTTCTTGCGTTTTTCGCAAAAAGAAATCCCCATAGGAAATAATGGAGTTCGCTTTTGGGAGCTTTCATTTTGGGTTTCGTTTTTTGGAAACCGCTTTCGATGCCAAAAAAAAAATCCGTAAAACGCCCTTTGGGTTTCAATTTTAAAAATAAAATTTGAATATTATGTTTGGGGTTTTTATTTTGTATATTTTAATGGGAGGGCTAATTTTTCTGAGGGTATGTTCTATTGGGAAAAAGCCTTCCCTTTACATGGGTAAAGGAGAGGGGGATAATGCGCCCCACAGCCCCCCACATACCCCCGGGTGCACATGGAATCCCGCTCGAGTTTGAAAACTATTGGTTGAATTTTTTAAAAAAAAATTAGGGGGGGGGTGGGGGGGGGTTTTTCTAAAAATTTATAGGTGTTTTGTAAAGTTTATTGACATAGGTAAAAAAAAGGGGTTTTTTTTTGGTCCCTTTTATGGTTTTTTATTATATTTAAATTGCAGTTTGATAAGTTGATTTAAATAAAGCATTGAAAAAACGGATCCAAAAAAGGGATCCGTAAAACGCATGCAAAACACATCCAATACGCACCCAAAAAAAGGGAAATCAGCTGTTGCGTTTTCTGGAAAGCAGTTTGCATCCAGTTTTTGCAGGTTAAAAACGGATCCGTAAAACGCATCCAAAACGTCGTGTGAACAAGCCCTAATAAGTGATTTTCTGATGATCGCTTTCCAGTAAATTGAATGTATTTTCTGTATTTTGTTGTGCCCAAGGTCTTGTCTTCCATGGAAAGAAAGGATTCCTAATTACATAGTTAATAAGATCCATCAAGTTCAACCAAGGGTGGGGAAAATGTGGGTGAAGGGAGGGAGACAAGGACTTTAGCCCAACCTCACCACTGGTTAATTACCTTGAAAACCCCCAAGGCAAAACCAATCTGCTCCAGTGGAACCCTATCTATGACCCCAGAGCCTCCACCAGCCAGGACCCAGAATTTTACATAGCTACGTACGCATTAATATTCTTTAGTTCCAGGTAGGTATCTAAGCCTTTCTTGAAACTCTCTACAGTTCCTGCTGTGACCAGCTCCTCAAGCGGGCTGTTCCACAGATATACAGTTCTTACAGTGAAGAACGCTCTTTTCCTCTGGAGATTGAATCCTTTTCTCTCTAGCCGAAGGGAACGTCCTCTTATCTTTTGAGGGGGTTAATGCGTTAACTCAGCACACCTTGTCATGATGAAACACTATTGGCCTGGATTCCTCTGGCTGGAGTTTAGAGAAGACACTACACGGAATGAGCACTACACGTTAGGTCTATATAGAAAGTGAATTAATAACTTATAAAGCTTTCCTTTCTGTCATAAATTATGCCGAGCTCTGCTTCTGTCGGAGGTAAAAATAGAGTTGGCTCTGCTAGGAATGTATCTCTTCCACTTGCTTGCGCATGTTTTAAGTAACACTTCAGAGGTGATTTCGGGTAATGAGGTGACTGGCCATTTTCTAAAGTGCGAGTTCTGACGAGTTGCAAACAACTCGCTGCTGAAAACACTTCTTAATACAGAGCAGGCGACTAATGGAGAGCCAGTGCTAACCTATATTCTTGACTCTGAAAACGTCCTGAAAACTTACATAAGGGCAAGATGAAAAAATATCAACTGAAAATGTAGTTGCTTTTTTATTTGTAGAGGGAATCTAATCGAAGCACTTTACCATGTTTCAATGATAAAAAAGCAAAAAAAAAAAAAATCTACAGAAAAGCTAACACATACAGTTCCCAAAGCTACAGTTTAATTTTCAGTTTCCTATACCACTAGATGTGCGACAAAGAATACATTTAATGGACAAAATTGCTTTTTCTTACCCCATCTAATAAAACAGATTACTTAGTCTCCCTAGCATACTTCCATGAAGGTTAAAATTCCCGAAATGAACTCTAGGTAATACAGTTCATTTTCTTATATTCCCATGTACTGGACAAAAGCAACTTAAAGAGAGCCTGTCACGGTTTTTTGCCCCCCTTGCTGAGGACAGACCTGATGTTACCAGTGCTGTGTCCCTTATTCTGTAAGATGCTGTAGTTTTGGTGTATTTAATGCTCAAATCTGCAATTTTCAGCCAGAAAAGAGTAATTCAAAGAGTCACGAAAAGAGTCAGTTTTTTTCAAACCCCGCCCATCTGAGGCTAGCCCCACCCACCTCAACTGATAAACCTATTACTTTGAATAGGCAGAAACATGTGAATAACTCAGTGGGCGTGGCTAGCCTTTGGTGGGTGGGGCTAACACCTACTCCTGAATAAGATTTGAGGGGTAAATGCTCTAAAACCGCTGCATCTTACAGAATAAGGGACACAGCGCTGGAAACCGCATGTCTGACACTAGCTTGTGCTGCCCTCAGAAAGGGGGGCATAACCTATGTGACAGGTTCTCTTTAAAGGGAATGGGTCATCAAAACTGACCTTGTTTAACTCACATTTGTATATTCAACACTTAAGAATTTTTGGTTATATATATATTTTTTTTTTTTCCCCATATCAGTTTCAATATTTTTTTTAATAATATTTGGTCCTCCTGTTTTCACTTTGGCCACTAAGCCTGATAATAGTCTGACACTTCCTGTTCTGTACAGAAAGATTCTCAGTTGACTGCTCATTATCAGCACAAAGAGGGTCAAACTGAAAGGAGACACCAGCGTGAATAGATAACACAGGATCCACCAGTCACAATAGGAGATAGTCACAGTTCACCCTTTCACCTCCCTGCACAGTGACTTCTTCCCAGGTCACACAGCATGACTAAAAAACTCTCCTATAGAAGTGAATGGGACTTAAAGGGGTTTTGCCACGAAGTAAAATTGACGTGGGAAGTTTGAAAATTAAATAATAAACATTTTCACCATTCATCATCATTAAAAAGTCTGCACCGTTTTTGTTCTAGCAGCTCCTTTAGTGATACATTGTTTACAGCTCGTCTCCAGGGGATACGACCAGAGCTGTGAGCTCCTCAGTCCTGGTCGCACATGCTCAGACATCACCTCTCCTCTCAGGCAGCTACTGAGTGTTCAACCCCAGGTGCTGTCATTCTACTCCTGTCCTCTGTACTCCTTAGTAATTAGTCAAACAGCGCAAATAAATAAAAAAGAAACCTCAATCAGGTCTGTGCATTGATAAAGAGAAAAAAAATCCACAGGATTGATTCCTGCAGGGATTTGAACCTAGGACCCTTGTGCTGTGAAGCAGAAACTTTACCTCTGAGCTACTCACAATGCTTTACATAAACAGACCTTTCTTTGACTACAGAGAGGAAAGGCCTGGTGATATCATGCTGCTGGGTCACATGGTATGCAATTCAAACAAATCACACGCCCCCTTCTGAGCACACAGAGCTGAAGAGCTGGATGCAGGAGGTATGAAATGAGATCGTGGCAAAACCCCTTTAAGTCTCCTATGTGCATGAAGCTACTGTAAAGCATCTCTCTGGCTGCTGTTAAAGCTGTGCAAACAAGGCCTAGTGGCCAAAGTGAAAACTGCAAGACTTTAGAATTATTCAAAAATATTGAAAGTGATATGAAAAATAAAAAAATAAATAAAATTCAACATAAAAATGGGACTTAAACAATGACTCATTTCAGCAGCTTGTTACAAAGCAGATACAATAAGCAGATTGATATACTGAAGCTTTTCTAACAAAACTGTATAACCTGTATTGTATGAATTCAAATCCCTGGTTATTCTGTCCTCAGGAGTCCAGTGGGCGGTCCTCATCTGTGAACAACCACCATCTCTCTATACATCCTCATACAGAGAAGTCTGCCAGACATGGGCTGAGGACACCCATCGGACTCCAAAGACTAAAATGAACAGGTATTTCAATCAAGTTGTTGTTAATTCAGCAACTGTCTCTCTACCATTGACGCTGCCATGTTTCACTTCCCATTCACAACACCACGTGGCAAGCTCACTATGTCCTCTACTTCTTCCAGCTGGCATCCCGCTGTTGGCTCAGTTTTCCTCTTTGCCTGCTGGTCATTGCCTATTTAAAGAGCCAGAGGACACTGCTAATATCTCCCCCCACAAGACATATTTAAAGGGACACTTCAGATTTCCTTGCTGTCTGCACTATTGGTTCCTATAGTGAACGGCAATGATATCTAGAGACAGTCATTTCTTGGTTCTGAAAGGTTTGCTAAATTACTATTCTCCTCATTTGCCACTTGTCTTGATCCACTGCCTGAAGATCGTGACAATTAAACGCTGCTTGCCCTGACCTACTGCTTTATCGTACACGGGTGCGGTCTGATCTTTTTGTACCATATACAGTACTAGCAAGTCAGCTATCGCTACTGGAAACAGGGCTGGAGGTAATGACGTTGGAGTCCTCTGCAGCAAATCATCTACTCCAAGGCCCGGGTCACACGGCTTATTCAAGCCGTGATTGCGGGACGGATTTCGCCCGCAATTACAGCTTGAGCAAGGGGAGGGGGCGCTGCCCGCCGGCCCCATACACTTTCACTATCCACGGCGCTTATCCCCCCGGGATAATGAACGGAATCCATAGTTCTCTATGAGAACTATGGATTACCGTAATGGCTGGGACGGATTCCAGCCGTATTGCAGCGCAGTACGGCGCGCAATATAGCTGCAATCTGTCCCTGCAATAAGCCGTGTGAACGGCCCTTTAAGACTCCAGTCCCTAGTGCAGCCGGTTGCCTACACCACAAGCAACCAAGGGATTTACTATTGATCTGCAGTTAGGCTTTATTATAGTTCTACTTCAAAGGGGTTCCAGTTTCCCTCTAATTCTTGTCCTATGCTGTGCAAACCTAGCCTAATAGGTTTGCTTCAAACATGTATGGCAGCTATATGTTTATTCATTACTTAAAGAAAAGTGTTATCAGCAGCTTCCAATTTCCTGACAAAAGGAGGAAGCACAGGAATTGCATTGTAGCAGGACTACTGCTCTAATGACCTCGTCACATATCCACTATAGTAAACAATAATGGTAATGATATTAGCAGGACTCTACACAAAATAAATATTTGACGCTTACATAAACAATCTCGGACAAAATTCCTGCCAAACAAAAAAAGAAGGGCAGAGCGGACCATTCTTCGGAAAGCTTCAGTGAATTTAGCAGTGATAGGTTATCACACCGCATCCTGTAGCTATCTAATGAAGATCCAGATCTGAGGCGCTGTTCACATGAGCATCGGAGGCCATCAAAAATCCGTTCCAATGTAATGACACCACATTGGAATCCAACAAACCACAGTATAAGTCAAAGGGGTCAGTAAGACACCAATAGTGTCCATCATTTGAAGGATTACAAAAATGGAAGCCATAACCCAGATGTGAACACTGCCTAAGGACTCATACTTGGCCGTGCTGCTAGACTCTCCAACCCAGAGTTGTAAGAAGCTTCAGTAGCTTTATATGGAGGCTTGCAGAGGTTATTCGGTCAGCTATTGACAAAATCTGTGCTTGCATTTTACAATTTTGTAACGCTTCAATGTGTGAGAATTATTTCAAGTCGCACATTGACACTTACAATAGTGCAATTATCGCACACAATGCAACTTTAACAAATTCAATGTAATTGTGTAAGACCAATGAAATCAGCGACATTTAATTTAAAAGGGGTTGTCTCCTCACAAAAATTAAACTTTCAACATGTAGGGAATGATAAATGAAGACTTTTTCCCAAATACATTGCTTTGCTGATGAGATAAAAGATTTTATCAGTGCTGAGTAAAACACAGGTTTCTCTCGTTACCGTTCTGCTCTTGGTCTAATCTGATAGTAGGAAGTGACATCACTGCAGGTCGGAACACAGGACTGCCGACAGCTTGAGAACAGAGTGTGTCATCTCAAACAAACAAGGGAGAGTAAGGGTACTGTCCGCGCCGCAATACCCCGTGTGTTTTAGAAGTACGCGCGTACTGCATTATCAGCGGCACGTAAGCAGCGCGAAGAAGTGACCTGTCACTTCGAATTGTATGCTGGGGAAGACGAGACGCAATTCATAGTTTTCTATGAGAGCAGTGAATTACGGTGCGCATTTCGGCCGTGATAAAGTGCAAATACTTGGCGAAATGTGCGCCATAATTATGCTGTGTGAACATACCCTAACTTTTGTTTACTTTAGAGCAGAGAGCTTCGGAGCTCATAGATCACATCTCCTGCTCTCATGTCAGTGCAATAAGAAGAGCTGTGAATACAGAGCCGATGTGCTAAACACTAATATAGAACCACCCACAGCCTGACCAGGAAGAGACCTAAAGCCTTAATCTAAAGCTGCTTTTGGCTCTGTGAATGTCATTCCTACATAAATTACCTTTAAAGGGGTTGTATTCTAATTGTACGCAACAAAAAATGATGTTATCTTTTTCGTTTAAATTGGGCTATTCTTATTACAGTTGCTCAGAAATATAGGAATCATAGCCATTATTGCAGAGTTAAAAAAATACCTACTGTGCTAGATAAGATGGTTTACTGTAGAATAAGGCTTTGTATCCACTGCACAGCATTTAGTTTTTTAAAAGCGCCAAAGAGATGATCGTTCCTGCAGCCCCATAGACGGCAATAGAAAAGAAGAGCGGTAGTCTCCACAGCTCTTCTTTCCTCTGCTCGTCTTCTGGCGCTGATGTATTATACAACATGTTTTATAATACGCCGACTCTTTTATTTTTCTTGGCGACTTCCCATACAATACAATTGTATTGGAAACCTAAAAAAAAAAAGAGAAACGACCGCGATATTTGTGCAAAACATGACAAAAAGCCGCGGTCCTGCATCGGAAAAAAACAGTCGCTTTCTGGCAGTTTGTCCGATGCAGTGTAGACCTAACCTAAGATGTATCCAGCAAGAACCTCGCTATATAATAGGTTGTCATCAATGAGTAACAATCGATAAAGTAGTAGGTAAAGGGGTTTTGCCAGGAAGTGCCTTATCTGCTAAGAAGCAAAAGTAAACGAGAGAGACAGACAGAGACAGAGACAGCCAGAGCACAAAGCCATGCATAAGGGATCGTGTGCAATGTTCACTCAAATAATCACACTACAACTAGTGGATTCTATATACAAAAGACAACATATTTCTCCCAATCCCCTTGAAAGCTTCTTCACACTCCCTTTTATCAGATAAGAAGTGTGCTCTGCGCAAGCCCGGCCAGCAGCTCCTGTCACTCTGCCTGGTCGTATCTAGTGCAAGCTTTTAAGTAACTAAGGGCAGGTAAGGCAGCCTGTAGCTCTCTCAGGCTGCAATTTTTGTAATCACATATATTTATAAAAGTGATGAAATACCCATTTTGGAGGATCCCACGTCAACATTACATCGTGGCAAAACCCCTTTAATCGAACTGTTCCTGCTTTAGAATGTATAACCTTCATGACTTGATAATATCAGGTCGATTCTTGTAGTAACAACTGGTTACTATATTCTTAGATCGCCCCATCATGCAAATAATGTGAATGCAGATAGAAAGGAGAAGTGCAAACTAAACATTCCAATGCATTACACCAAAACCACCTTGTTATATTTTGAGTAGATTTCTCTCACCTCTGCTACAAATTTTCAGGTTCAACAAAAACTAAATCCATTAGAATAGGTTTCAAAACTCCAGGATGTGGTGATGCAGTGCTCAGTCAGAAGAATGCAACTGCAGCTAAAAAGTGGAAACTGTGGGTAAAAACAAAACCCGAACGTCTCACAACACCGTCATCATTAAAATACATCCGGCATAAGGCAAAAAAAAAACCTGACTATTTGACCCATATACAATCTACATTTAGCAGCTAGCCCATTCATGTATGTTTAAAGGGGTTGTATCATTTCATTGAATGGTCTTCAGAATAAGGGGACAGTGAAAACAAGTAACTTTGCAATTGGATGTCATTAGCAAAGTTGTCTTGTTATCACAGTATTTTTTGTCTTCTGTTTACACAGATATCCAGTGCTGGTCGGATCCCCCCTCCTCGCATTTCACTAGCTGAGAGCTCATTTACATTCTGTTCAGCCCCGTGTCGGCTGTATTCACGGAGCTTGCATTCCTGCCTCTCACTCAAAGTAAGGGACCGGCACTTTTTCACTCTGCACAGCCAGAAGAAACAGAACAACACTGCAGGGCTTTTATAATCAGAAAACAGCACAATTGTGTGACTGTGCCTAAACATAGAAGGAGCATTAGAGGCCGAGAGCATTTCACTCTGCACAGCTCTGGAGGAGTTTATACAAGATTGGATTCAATTGTAACATAAATGCAAGACTGTGGTATGTAAACAGCTCTTACATAATCTCCATAGGGAGAGACACAGTGACATGTGGAGGGGCGGGGGGGGGGGGGCACATGGAGCCAGCATGAACAGTGAAGGGGATGATGTCACCCAGCTGGGAGGGGAAGAAACGCCCCTGAATTTCTGTAACAGAGGCTGCGAGAGCACTGAAACAGGCTAACTGACGAAGCGATACATCCCCTTTAACAGCTTCAACCATAAATAGTGTACTGATATCAACTTCAGTCAAATACAAGATATTTAGGCATGTCCAGCATTTGTTACATAGTGAACATATATGCAAACAAAACATATATTTTTGGGAAGAAGCATAAATGCGCCTAAACTTCCAGAAGCCACGCTTGCTCACAAAAGTATTTTACAGGAATCTTTTCTTGTTTTCATCTTGAGTGATTGATGAATATCAAAGTTATTTCTATGCATCGTGTTAGATTTTAACTAGGGTAAGTATGGTAGTGCTATGATTACCTTTTAATTGGCTAGAACCTAAAGGGAGCCCAAGTCCTTTAATGAAAACAAGGACACTACTTACAAACACACGTTTTTTCAGATTTCCCACATCCCCAGTACATTGAAGCTACGGGAATTTGACGGCAGTTCCCCGGAATATAGAACATGTTCCACCGGGCGGATGGTAGTAAAGGGAAAAAAAAACAAAAACACTACACCACGGATTTTCTATTGAGGTCTTTACAGCACTAGGTTCAGTGGGATTCAGAAAGTCCGACCAAAAGTTTGTGCTGTGTAGACAAAGCCTAAGGACAATTCCCTTCCAAGCCCACAAAGGAAGAGAGCGCAGAACCTGGTGTTAAAGGGGTTTTGCCACGATGTAATGTTGACGTGGGATCCTCCAAAATGGGTATTTAATCACTTTTCTAAATTACTAGTAAATTACAAAAATTGCGCCTGAGAGAGCTACAGGCTGCCTTACCTGCCCTTAGTTACTTAAAAGCTTCTATTAGTTTACGACCGACAAGTGCGGGCTGGCGGCTTGCCCCAGAGAAACACTTTTTATTGATGAAAGGGAGCTGAAGAAGCTTTCAAGGCACCGGGTAGAAATATGTTTTTCTTTTGTATACAGAATCCACTAGTTGTAGTGTGATTATCTGAGTAGATCCTGCTTTATCTGATGACAGAGAACATGAAGGAGCTTTCAAGCTGCTGTGGAGAAAGCTGTTGTCCTTTTGTATACAGAATCCACTAGTGTGTTTGATTATTTAAAGTGAACATTGTCACACAATCTCTTATGCACGGCTCTGTGCTCTGGCTGTGTTTCTGCTCTCTCAGCTCAGCATGGCTTGTTTACAATTGCTTCTTAGCAGATAAGACATACTGGCAAAACCCCTTAAACTACCTCCCCCGCACTGGAAGAAAAAAAATAGCAGTTTTATCTTTAAGACTACAACAAAAGGGTAACATTTTATATGTATTTTTTATTTAAAGGACTGCCAAAGCAAGAAAAAAAAAGTTAAAAACATTTTTCTAAGAATATTAATTTTAACAAAAATGTTTATATTTTTTTGCTATTTAAAAAAAAAAAAAGTCTGAGGCCAATGTTAACTTTAGGTTATTTTGTAAAGCAAACCATTTGTTCATAATAACATGGGAAAACGCTCAATTATAACCCTTCACTAGTTTCAGTGTGATAATTAAAGGCAGGGGTCTCCGCTACTTAGGGAATGTAAAGCAGAATAGCTAAGGGGAGTGTGAAATATTTAGCAGCTTCCTCCAATTGCTAATTACATTTCTCTACTTCCTTCATCAGAGTCTTCCATTTCCTAGTGCTTTCCAGCAATTTCTGCTCAAGAAACATTCATAAGAGCTTTAAATGCCAGCTGTGACACGAGGACAGCATTGCAATTACCAAAGAGACTCAAAGTATATTTGGGTAGCAGGTTTCTGTTATGTAACCACCTGTGCTATCAATTCTGTATTAAAGAAGCAGCCCAACATGAAAAAAAACAAACACAAAAAAACTGTCCTTAGAGACTACTTGCTTGACATTGGCATTGACTGCATGTATGTCTGCCATAATTTACTTTAATGGGTTGTCCCACTACAAGGATTGCTTTTAATGTTAAAGATCTTGCAAAAACAAGTCACATTGCAATATGTGTCCATTAACAGTGTCCTACCTATTCTGAGATATCCCCTCTTGTATGGTCTGCATCAGCTCCTCCGGTCACTATAGCTACAGACCTGTTTGAGCTATCCTGATAGGCTGCCAGCACTGGTTGCTATAGCTACAGACCTGGCTTCTACTGCAGCCTAGTGGAAGCCAGTAAATGTGCCCCTAAATTCAAAGTGATACCAAGAAAACAGGACTAAGGTAAGATGTATCAATGTAGCGAGACAACCCCTTTAAAGGGTATGTTCACCCGGCTTGGTGAGTCAGTGTGAACATATTGTATATGTAGTAAATAGCAATGGCCTCGGAACAATTATTACTTTTCCACAGTTATGATTTCAGGACCACTGGAAATGAATAAATATTTGACCTGGAAGTTTAAAGGGGTGTTCTCATCAGCCTGTTTTTACAATGCTTACTTTTCACAGCCAGCTTCAGGCATTTACTTCCTGATTAAGCTGTGGGCAAGTCTACTGCAGTGATTGTCATATCAGCTCTGCTATTCCTAGCTGATTAAAAGAGATCGGTAATAGAAGGGTTTAAACAGAAGGGCCAAAGGCAATAGAGCTCTATGGTTGCTTTCAAACAGTGCATTTTTGGGGTGTTTTTTGCAGAAATTTCTGTTTGAAAGCAACCTAAATGGTTCAAGTTTGTTAGTAAGCAACAAACAAGCTTCAGTGCTGCTGATAAGACACAGAAGGGAGAGACATCACCATCCCTACCAAGGCTGCTAAAACAAAGAGAAATGGACAATAACCTACTGAATCTTGTGTACACAAGCAGGAGATCAACACTGCTCTTAACTTTGAAAGAAAAATCAGAAAAGCAATGTATTTGGTAATCTATATTTAACTTTGCCTACATGTTTAAAGCGAATATGATGTGAAAGCCTCTTTAATAACTTTGTAAACATGATCAGACAAGGAAAATAATGGACTTTTGCTTTAATCCCCATGATATTTGTCTGTATCTATTCTAATATAATGCATCTAAATCAATGTTCAAATAATTATTGGGAAATCCATCGGATTTCTTTATCAGTCCAGATACTTCCATCTACTGGAAGCAGGGGGTACAAGAACTCGCTTTGTCATGAGAGTGACCTCGCAGATATGGAAAACAGTAGTCCATATGGGATAGCTACACCGTTTTATTGCTGCGATAGGTGGGCATTTACAGTTTTGATCAAAAATGTACACTAAGAACCTCAAATTTTTTCATATTTTTCATATTAGCAGAAATACTGTTCCAAAAACTCTTATGTCCTCTTTTACTGTTTTTTTTAGTGTTTCTAGAGTGCTACTGATATTGTATTGTGTTTACACAAATATATATTAGTACAGAACCAAATCTGGTCCTTCCCCCCCCGCCACAAGGGTTTTCTTCTGATCTCTTTCAGATGTAGTTTACATGTTTTATACAGACACTGACTATCATACAGAGATTTCCTAACAGGACATCATTTTTTTTTGAAAGAGGATACATTTCTATATGATCAATTGGCCATTGACACACGTCAATTTATATCCCTTCAGATTAAGTTGGATAGAAATCAATATATTTAAGACACCCTTATTTACAGGTGCAGAAATTCAAATATTATCTGTAAGGATTGGTTCAATTTGGAGCTTCCTTAAAAAATTAAAAAAAAAAAAAAAAAAAGCATACAATTTTTTTTCCCATAAAATATCAACCAACATGATAGAACCCGACTGACCCCACTGTAGTCAATGGGGTACTTTGGACACCATTGGTGTCCATCATTCACTGGAACCAGTGTCACCTCTGCAACAGAGGTGAACCGGGTCTTAGTATTACAAATAACATGATCTTCTAAAAATGCCACTCTTAATTAATGATAACCTGCTTAATAATACATTATACTCGTTATGGAGCAAGCCATTTATATACTACACATCACAACCATCAACATTTCATTTTATGCTCACATAAATTCCTACAAATGTCAGGCATTTTCTCTCTAGTTGTTCAGTCATGTAACCGTTTCTAAATGAAGTGATAATTATGCACACTCGCTCTTTATTGTATCGATCAGGCTGCTTATGTGCTTGGGCAAATGGACCTTGAGGGGGAAGATGGAAAGAGAGTGGATAAAGTTGGAGCTTTCAGTAGATCGACACCCACTCAGCAGCAGAGAGCTGCAAAGAGCATACACCACCACCACCACCATGTGTTACACGGTCACATTTTCATATGATTTGGTACCATGTCATTCCACATTTCCCATGTAGAAACATAGCTGTCTTAAGGGACAACTCCTATGTTTCTTATCATACAACATAATGCAGATGACTGCCACTATTAAAAAAAAAAAAAAAAAATTTAAACTGCAGGGTAGGCCAATTATCATATTACTGGTGGAATCCAAAAAAACAAAACAAAAAAAAATTGTGAATTTAGCAATTACTATGTCAAAATAACCTAAAGAAAAAAAAAAAGGTGTAAAATAAATATCTCTAAGTAAATAGCTATTAAAATAGCTATTTTTTATTCTGCTTTTAGATATAATTGTGGGCAGCCATCTTGCTGCTTATAACAACATTTAGAAATGTGCTTTACTGCAGCTGCATGGCCATAAGATCCTGTGAACAGGAGCAGACCCATTAAAGGGGTATTCTCCTTTCCCTGATCAGCTTTTACCCGATTCCCGACAGCTGATCATAATTTTTTGGCTAGACATTTTTTTTCCTCCCCGCCATAACTTTACTTTTCCAAATATATGAGGGCTTATTTTTGGTGGGACAATTTGTACTTTGTTACATTCCCATTGACCAAACCACAGAATTTACTGGGAAACAGAAATAAATTCTATGTGGGGTGAAATGTGGGGGGGGAGGAGACATACTTGCGCCATGTTTGCAGGCATTTGTTTTTATGGTATTCACTCTTCAGTATAAATGATGTGTTATCTGTATTCGGCAAGTCAGCACAACTCCGGTGATACCAAATGTGTAGGGTTTTAATTGTTTTCTTTTTTTTTTTTTTTTTTTTTAATTAGCACCATTTTGAGATGCATGCGACTTTGATCACTTTTTATTTTACATTTTTTAGGGAGGTGAAAACACAAAAAAGAGGCAATTCTGGCATTTGGAATTTTTTTTTTCTTCTTTTCAGATATTCAGCATACGGCATCAATGCTATATTTTGATTGATTGAACTTTTTTTTATTTATAAAACGGTGAAAAAGGTCGATTTGAACTTTTAACATTTTTCTTTATTTTTTTATTTGTACATTTAGTCCCCATAGGGTACTTTATCACTAGAGGGGGCTCAATCACTTTTACACCCCTTTGTATTATTTAAACAAAAGCAGAAGGATGTACAAAGATGGTGGTTCTTTTGATTTTAAAAATTGTACACACTTTGAGGGACAGGGAAGTTAAAATCACAAGCTACAATTTAAGTCCAAATGGGATAACACTTTAAATAAAAAAGCTTTGATTACTGCATTACAATATTCAGTATTAAAGGGGTTTTGCCATCATGTAATGTTGACGTGGGAACCTCCAAAATGGGTATTTAATCACTTTTCTAAATATATGTGATTAAAAAAAAGTGAAAACTCTGAGAGCTACAGCATTTCTCAACCCCCCTTGGTTACCACAAAGCTTCCCCTAGTCACGACCCAGGAGCTGAAAGGCCGTGCTTGCGTGAATCACTTCTTATCTAATGACAGGCAGAATGAATGGTCTTTTAAGGCACCGGGTAGCAATAGGTTTTCTTTTGTATACAGAATAACTAGCTGTAGTGTTATTAGATCCCTGCTTCATCTGATGAAGCTTTCAATCTGCTGTTTAGAATAGGTGTTCTCTTTTGTATACAGAATTCACAAGTTATAGTTTTGATTATTTGAGTGAACATGTCACAGGATCCCCTTATGCAGGCTCTGTGCTCTGGCTGTGTGTGTCTGTGTGCGTCTCTGTCAGCTCGTGATTTGTTTACATTACATAAGCTGCTTAGCAAATAAGGTTTCTCCTAACAGTGCCGTCTGAGGCTCTGTGTCTTGCTGTATTGAATCCACTGTTGTACTGTTTATTAGTTCACTTAAGTTTTGAGACGCTCCCTTTGGATTCCTCACTCCCCCCCCCCCTCGCCCTCACTCCACTGCAGCTTCATGACTCAACGTGATTTGTTGACATCTTGCTCTCATACTGAACGGAGGTCAGTACTTGGTCTGGTGGCAAATCCCTTTTAAGAAATCATATTTACTAAAAACAATTTTATAACAGAAAACTAAAAAGGAGAAAAGAACCAAGCTAATTGCATAAGACATCAATAAAAAAAAATCTAGAAGAGTGAAAGCACAAAAGCTGACAAATTAAAAGTAAAAATGGAATCAAAGCAAGTTCATGCAAAGTAAAAGGTAATCAACATCTTATTACTGTACATCAATTAATGCAACCAGCAAGAAACACAGAACAAACATGCATTCAGGTCATTAGGGAAATTAAGACTGGAAACAGTTGGCCAAACAGTTGAGGCCTTCGTTATTTTAGGAAATGTGACACATTTTATGAATATTATTTTTAAAATTATTTTATTTCCAAGGGTTTTTTTTTTTATTAATAATTATTTGTTCTATAAGTGCCACCATTTGTAATCACAAATCACTTCAATGTAGTAAACCTAGCCTAAAAAGTGACTTATATTAATGAAATTGGTACCAAAAGTATATACATCATCACACAAATATATACAAAGTATATAAACATCACACAAATGAAAGAGGCGGCATAAAGAGATCAACCAGCAGATTCATAAACAAGTAGCAACAAATAGTACTACAAAATAATTCCTTAATGTCACATAATATATAGGTATTAGCTTTCTGTATATCAGGATCCAGCAGTACTCCCCAGCAGGGGCGTAGCTATAGGGGGTGCAGAGGTAGCAGTCACTACTGGGCCCTGAAGCTTTAGGGGGCCCAAAAGCTCTCCAGCCACATAGGAAGCAACATGATTTATAAATAGCACATGGTAGCTGAGGGGCCCAATTTCCCTTTCTGCATTGGGGCCCAGGAGCTTCAAGTTACGCCTCTGCTTCCCAGTACCACTTAAACTCCCAGAATAAGGGTGTTCTCCTTGAAAGAGTCGTATGTCACATATGGATATAGAAAGTAAGTAAAAACGCATCAGCTGATGTAGCTGGTAGGGAATATAGACCTTTGGGGTAAAAACGGTCTCTCCTGAATTCCTGCCCAGCAGTGGGAGCATGGGCCCAAAAAGGGCGGCTCCACTCCTTGAACATTTCCCCCCATCACATATTCTTTTCTGACAGTGAAAGCACTGCTCCAACATGTTTCCCCTTGTAGACTAGGTTTTTCAGGGTACTTAACTATGCAAGTGCAGTATACAGGGTATTAAAATGCAGCATGGGTGATGATATAGGGGTGTACAGTGTAGTCTTTATTACCGGTAAGTACTGCACCCATAGATGAAAGCAGGCAGTTATGGCGAAAGATACCCTCCTGTCAATAGGCCCTTCCCACAAAACTACTTATCAATAAGGAGTAAAAACAATATCCAATGGTGTCCTTTGCCGCCTACTGCCGATTTAGCGGAACAAAACGAAAGTGCGCACCAACAAGAAGGTGGTCTACTAATGTGAGGAAACATGAGAACTGGCACTAGCATATATCCCCTACCAACTAAATCAGCAAATGCGTTTTTATCTACCTTCTGTATCCATATGTGACAAGTCTTTCAAGGAGAATACCCTATTCTGGGAGTTTAAGTGGTATTGGTTAGTACTTGAAGTTCTCTCACTACATTGATGCATCTTACCCAGTCCTGTTTTCTTGGTTTCACTTTGAATTCAGGGGTGTGTTTACTGGCTTCTACTAGGCTGCAGTAGAAGCCAGCTTTGTAGCTATAGCAACCAGTGCTGGCAGCCTATCAGGATAGATCACACAGGTCTGTAGCTATAGCAACCAGTGCTGGCAGCCTATTAGGATAGATCACACAGGTCTGTAGCTATAGCAACCTGAGGAGCTGATGCAGCCCATACTAAAGGGGAGGAATAGGTAGGACACTGTTAATGGACATATATTGCAAAGTGACTTGTTTTTGCAAGATCTTTACCATAAAAAGCAATCCTCGTAGTGAGACAACCCCTTTAAGAGTCAAAACTAGATATTCTACCTGAAACACGTAAGCAGTCCTGTGTGTTTGTCTCACCATGTTTTTCCAGTGGAAATAAATCTTTTTACTCTTAGATGTTGAATACCAAATTTTGTCCCATTCGGATTTTCTAGTTGGTGCACCCAACCAACTGTGCGTCTTTCTTTGTGGGGCAACTGGACTTTGTTTGTTTGTATTGGCGAGGACTGACTGATCCTGATAAACAGTAAACCGCAAATTATTAAGATCTATATATTTTGGGACATTAAAAGGTAGTATTTTTTTTAGGACTGTTTGCTGCCACTTAGCAATAAAACACATCAAATTGCACTACACTCTGCAGTGTGGCAGTAAGGGGCCGTTTACACGGCTTATTTTGGGCACGGATTGTAGCCGTATTGCGCGCCGTACTGCGCTGCAACATAGCTGGAATCTGTCCCAGGCATTACGGTAATCCACAGTTCTCAGAGAACTACGGATTCAGTCTCTCCTCCCCGCTCGGCGAATCCGCCGGGCGGGGAGAAAGTGACATGCACATTATCCCGGCGGGATACGCGGCGTGGATAATGAAAGTCTATGGGGCCAGGGAGCTGCGCCCCGCCCCTTATTCAAGCCGTAATTGCGGGCAAAATCCGTCCCGCAATTACGGCTTGAATAAGCCATGTGAACCGGGCCTAAGTGGCTCCTGCGGAGGGTTAGCAGCAGATCTACTAGCGTCTGCACATGTAGGCTAGTGGAGCAACATGCAAAGTGACCTCCACTTTTGGTTGTACTGGGTAATTTGTGTATTCGAAATAACTAAGGACTTTGATTACAATTATTCCTAATTCCATTCTGCAATCTATATATGTAAATATCCACAAAAATGTCAGTCATCTTTGGACAAGAACGCTCTCCTTAAGTGGATGCATTTTCTACTAGTCACCCTCTAATGACTATATCAGTTACTGTATAAATACACAAAAAGCACAAGTGTCGCTACTGGACCTTTTGCAGCCACAAGAAACAACATATGAAATAAATCTGGGATTCAGGTCATTTACTTGTGCCCATTCATATTCCACTGCAGAAATTTGCTAGAAACCATTTGAGGTAAAAATAGGAAATATTTGTCAAAACGGATGCTAATTTGAGGTAATTTGTTAGCAACTGACAAATGTGTATCTTCTGGCTTGTTTATTAAGTAGTCTGAAACATGATAATACTTTTCTCAAGTTTTCTTGTCCTGATCTTGAAAACAAAAGTAGCATAATATACTATAGGGAGCAGCAGAGGAAATTGGGTGCTAGCTTTTAGAGTAACTGAGTATAGCTAATGGCAAGCTTTTAAGAATGCTAGCTCTCATCATCATCATCATCATCAAGGGAAGAGGTCATCAAAAAATGACCCATTGTTTAACTCATGTTTCTATGTTCAATCACATTTTTTAGGATTTTTTTTCTTATCACTATCAATATTTTTAAAGAATCCTTAAATCCTGCAGTTTTCACTTTGACCACTAGACCTAATAATAATCTCACACTTCCTGTTCTGTAAAGCAAACTTTTCAGCAGTCTCCTCATTATCAGCACAGGCAGGGTTACACTGAAAGGTGACACCAAATGTGTATAGGTAACACAAGAGCCCCCATTCACTGTACTGTAGAACATAGGCACAGTTCACCCTCCTCCCCGCCCTGCAAACGAACTTCGTAGGGTATGTTCACACAGCGTTTTTGCATACGATTTCGGGTCCGTGTGGGATCCAGCTCTGTGTTTGGATCTGTGTTGGATGCAGCAGTATCACACCCTATAGTTTATTATAGGGCTCATGCTGCTTGTTTCGGACCAAGAATTGACATGTTAATTCTTGGAACAGATCCGAAAGATGCAATGTAGACACACATCAGCAATCACTTATGAGAACGTCAGTACGCGTTTTACATTGCGAGCAGTGTAAAAATCACAATGCTCATTGTTAGATGCGTGTGTGGGTCTGTCTAGACCAGGGGTTCCAAAACTCCAGTCCCCACACCCCACCAACAGGTCATGTTTTCAGGATATCCTACAGAATGCACTGACAATAATTAAAGGGGTTTTGCCAGGACGTGCCTTATCTGCTAAGAAGCAATTGTAAACAAGCCAGGCTGAGTTGAGAGAGCGAGAGACACAGCCAGAGCACAGAGCTGCATAAGGGATCGTGTGAAATGTTCACTGAAATAAACTACAACTTGTGGATTCTGTATACAAAAGACAACACCTTTTCTCCACAGCAGCTTGAAAACTTCTTCATGTTCTCTGTCATCAGATAAAGCAGAGATCTACTCAGATAATCACACTACAACTAGTGGATTCTGTATACAAAAACAACATATTTCTACCCGGTGCCTTGAAAGCTTCTGCAGCTCAGTCTCATCAGATAAGAAGTGTGCTCTGCGCAAGCCCAGCCAGCAGCTCTTGTCAGGTCGTATCTAGTAGAAGCTTTGAAGTAACTAAGGGCAGGTAAGGCAGCCTGTAGCTCTCTCAGACTGCAATTTTTGTAATCACATATATTTAGAAAAGTGATTAAATACCCATTTTGGAGGATCCCACGTCAACATTACATCGTGGCAAAACCCCTTTAAGTCACCTGTGCAGCATAATTAAATCACTTGTGCACTGCTAAGGAAAGCCAGAAAACATGACCTGCTTGTGGGGCGTGAGGACTGGAGTTTGGGAACCCCTGGTCTAGACGGACCCAAACATGCATCTAAAAGCATATGTTCACATGGAACCAAAACACCATGTGAACATACCCTTAGCGGGTCACAGAGCATGCCTAGAAAACTCTCCAACAGAAGTCAATGGGTCTGCTCCTGTTCACAGGTTCCTATGTTCAAGTAGCTGCTGTAAAACATCTCTCTAAATGCTGTTAGAAGCAACTCAGCCAAGAAGACTGCCTCCATAATCATATACAGACAACAGAAATTAAAAAATCTACAAGCAGAAAATTAAATTAGCTAAGAAGTAAAATGTATTAGCATTTCATTTAGTTAAATATATATATTAGTGATAGCTTCTCTTCAACATTATGTCTAAGAGCTAGTACTCTTGAAAGCTTGCAATCAAATATACTCAGCTGTGTAGGGACTTGTTTTTTGAGAGATGAGTTGACGTTTTTATTAGTATCATTTTTGGGGGGACAAGGCTTTTTGATCGCTTTTAAATCCATTTTTTGGAGGCCAGGGTGAAGAAAATACTGCAATCCTAGTAGTGTTTTTTATTTTTATTTTTAACAGGGCTCACCGTGCAGTATCCGTGATAAGTTAGCTTTACTCTTTGGGTCGCTACGATTATGGCGATACCCTATTTATATAGTTTTTTTATGTTGAAGCACTTTAAAAAAAAAAAAAAAAAAAAATGTTTTTAGTGTGTAAAACAATATTTATGCATCGCTATCTTCTGAGAGCTATACATTTTTTATTTTTCCGTATACAGAGCTGTATAAGGACTTTTTTTTGCCGGATGAACGGATGTTTTAATTGGTACAACTTTGGCGTTTCTAGGAGTTTTTGATCGTTTTTTATTCCATTTTATGTGCTGCGGGATGAACAATAATCTTAATTCTGTGATGGTTTTTTTTTTTTTTACGCCGTTCACCGTACGGGTTAATTAACAGTCGTTACGCACGCGGCGATACCAAATATGGGTACTTTATTTTTTATCTTTTTTGGGGCGATTGGCGTTTGTAAAGGGGAAAAGGGCGGTGTACGTATTTTTATTTTATTTTTCGTGTTTGTGTTTTACTTTTTTTCACTTTTTCACTTTTTTTTTTACTTTTCCCCATAAGGGATTTGAATGAGATTTGCTATGACTGGTTCCTATTACAACTGTCAGTCACGAGGCCGGGCCATGCCCACAGGGCACGGCCGGGCATCGTGACGTCACAGACAACCCGGAAGGCATTCTCTGCCCTCCGTGGTGTCTGTAAGGAGGCAGGAGCTGTACGGATCGCCCGATCCGTGCGCTGCTGCCGCCGACAGAGATGCAGAAGGAGCGATCTCCTCTGCGTCTCTTAGTTATTGCGACCCGATCGTTGCGATAATTAAGGGGTTAACCGCCCCCTCCCCCCCCCCCCCGAGAGCACCGGGGTCGGGGCCGGCCCTGCGGGATGTCAGCTGTAATATACAGCTGACACCCGCGCGATACGCCACAAAACTCTGCTTTAGAGTTCGCGCGATCCTCAGGACGTATCCATACGTCCAGGTGCGTGAACCCCCAAACGACCTGGACGTATGGATACGTCTAAGGTCGTTAAGGGGTTAAAAAACAACAATTTCCAAAAATGTTATGTTCAATCTGAAAATTTCAACTAAAAGCCTAATATCCCTAACTTTTCATGAGTAGTGTATTTTGTGGCTGCCACTACTGATTGAGGGCCATATTACCCAGGCACAATGATTTCTATTTCTTCTTGGCCCTATGTGGCACAATTACTATAGGGAGCACCATATGCATGGTAGGATTATTTTTGGGGACATCAATACAGCCAGGGAAATTTTGGGTGCCCTGTGTCTTAAAGGGGATGTATCAGTTCGGCTGTTTTCTTGTAGCTTCATTTTCTCAGCTCCTTCAATCCATGGGCGTTTCTTCCTCTTCCAGGTGGGTGTTTCTTAACTGAAGGGAGATGACATCATCCCCCCCCTTCACTGTTCATGCACGCTCCCGAGTCAGTGTGCTCTCCCCCCCTCTCTGTCTGAGTCCATATGTCACTGTATCGTTCCTCTCCCTATGCAGTCTTATTTTGTAAGAGCTATTTACATACCACAGCCCTGGATTCAGTCTAGACCGTCTTCTATGAACTCCGAGCACTGATCTCTTCTCCTATCATAGCTGGAGGTTTGTTACAGTTGAATCCAGTCTTCTATGAACTCATCCAGAGCAGCACAAATCTGTCTCCCTTCTATGTTTACACGCAGCAGCATTAGGCAACGGGCACAATTCTGCTGTTTTCTGATTGTAGAAGCAGCTGCAGTGTTACTGTGGAGCTGCTGGCTGTGCAGAGTGAAATGTTGCTGGGCCCTTATTCTGAGAGAGAGGCAGGAAGGCAGTGTCCCGTGAATACAACCAGAGGCCAGACAGAATGTAAATTAGTAGAGCCGTCAGCCAATGAAATGAAAGGAGGTGGAATCCAACCGGCACTGGGTAACAGGGTTTACAGAAAACGAAGATAAGGAAGACAGTGAAAACAAGACAGCTTTGCAAATGACATCCAATTGCAAAGTTGCTTGTTTTCACTGTCCCCTTATTCTGAAGACCATTTAATGTAATGGTACAACCCCTTTAAGGTCAAGGGCATTATAGTTATAGATTTATTTTCTCGAGTTTTACTTTTGGTTGCAATTGCTGTCAGGGCCAGTGTCTGTTCAGGATTATATTTTGTGGAGTACTGTATGTGTGGCACTCATTTTTAGGGCAGTATTTGTATGACAGTATTTTTTGGGAGATTAGTTATACCATCATTATATCGGCATCACTGCATTTGGGGCACAGGGCATAGTATTATTGGTAGCAGCTGTATATTAAGGTTAGGGCACCATGACAGGGCGCTACTGTTAAGGTGCAGAGGTTAATGGAAACGTAAGGAACTTAAGATACCTGGACAGCGAACTGTGCAGGAAAGAAGTGTCATGATGCCCTGTTCTGTTTCCTTCTCTTCTCCATTCAGAACATATCTAATTAGAAATCCAGCCACGGAATGTAATTATTGAGGTTTTTTTTCCTATGACTGTATATGATAAGTGCTATATTTTCCCATATGTTTCTAGTCTCCGAATTGTTTTAAAAATTAATATCACTATGGACACCTATGAAAACCTCAGGAATGCCCCCGATAACGGATTTATTATATCCTGCCAAAACATGGTACCAAGTAGTTCTCAAGAGCCTCCCAAGCTACCACAGTCGATCCCCACTCCTGTAAGGTTGCCTAGTCTTGCTATTCACTAAACACATAGCTTGCATTCTCTGTTTGCATTCCTCCTGATAATCCCTCATCTCTGTGGTGGGGGCTGTAAACCAATACTTTCTAAAGACTGTTAAGTCTATTGACATTTATCTGTCAATTATCATCCAGTACAGGTGCCATAAAGCGCACTCCGCTATCACACTGTTTATACCAGAGATTGCAAGATGGATCTATGGCCACTACCAAGAAGCTTTTTAAAAAAAAAAGAAAAAAAAAAAAAAAAATCAGCGTCTTCTACCCAACAGCTTTATTAAATAAAGACATTCCTTTTAATTCACAACCAATGATATTATAAAGACATGATTCATTTTAATCAATGATCTGTGATACAAATTGTTGTGTTCTTAAAAGGATCCTGTCACATGGAACCTGCTCATCTGATCTGCAGGTAGCATGTCAGAGAAGGGGGAGCTGAGCAGATTGATATATAGGTTTTTGGGAAAAGATTCAGCAGTTTGTATTTTACTCCTCTAAATCCCTGCTTATTCTGGGTTGAGGAGTCCAGTAGGTGGTGTCAGTGAGTGACCGCCATCTCCATATACACATTCATACAAGGAAGGCTACCAATCACTGATAAGACCCCCTACTGGACATAACCCAGAATAAGCAGGGATGTAAATGAATAAAATACAAATTTAATCAAATCTTTCCCTACAGAAAAATATCAATCTGCGAAGTTTCTCCAGCGCTACAACATGCCGCCAGCAGATCAGACAGTATGTTCAATGTAACAGATTCCCTTTAAAAGGTTATTCCCACTATCAAAAATGCTTCTCAATGTTCCTTTTATGAATACATAACTTATTGTTCTTCAAATATGTACTGTTTTACTTTATCCAGAGCCGTTTCCTCTGCTGCTCCTATGGTTCCCAACCACCAGTAAGTGATCTCATTGGTGGCCGGGAAACCAGGGTCATTATGAATCTCGAGAACTTGGAATCTCGAGAACCTGCCTAGCGGTGCATGCGCCGATCCTCCAGGCCCCGGATAGCTCTTCCTGTGCTTCTATTGGCTAGTGCAGGCACCCTCAAACTGTGGCCCTCCAGCTGTTGGAAAACTACAACTCCCATCATGCATATATTCCCAGCACCTCTGCAAGTGACAAGAGGAGGCAAAACAGAGAAGACACTATGCTCATTTGTACCACCACAGTGGGGAATGATGGTATAGCGCATTCAAGGTCCGATGCCCTATTGTGAATGCCATCACATCCCAATGCCGATATTGCGTATTGTTGGCATAGCAGCATCGGGGGTCGCACACGTTCAGACTTGAAGTGCAGTGATGTCAAAGGAACACCCCTTTTTTTTTTTACATTTGAAGAACAGCAAGTCTAGCTGACTACAGGAGGCGAGACAACCCCTTTAAGTAATAACCCTATCAGTAGCAAATGACTAACTCCTAGCTTTATTGTCAGCGTGTAACAGAGCGCAATAATATAATCCACAAGTGTGGCTGTGATAACCCAGAAAAGCATTAGAAAATATCACTTTTGTTCCTCTATCAGAAACCTTTAAAAGTGACTGCGCCATAGAAAGATTTATTTTAGGAATGATTATTTTGGTTAAATTAGGCACAAAACTTTTCAAGTCATGGTCAGAAACGTGCACTTTCCATGTCAAGGAACATAATGAACAACACTGAAATAATTCACCAGCAGCGTTACATGCACAGAATTAATTACAGCAGTTTATTGATGAAGCACATCATGCTGGCTGCGGAGAAGAGTTTAATTTTAAAAATGGACATAAGGGTGTTTTAACACAGAGCATTTTTTTTTTTGGGTGCCGTTTTTTGTTATGCGCTTTTGAATGTGTTTTTTCAGCAGTAATGTACAGCATTAATTGCTGTGCCTTTCTGCACAAAAAAAGGCATAAAAAAATGCACCCAAAAACCTCTGTGTGAAAACACCCTTAGGGCTCGTCCCCATGGCACTGGTTTGGAGTCAGTTTTACAGACATTTTTCACATTTGAAAACAATCTGTAAACGGACTGTCTACCTTTTACATTGATTTAAATAGAAAATCCATGCAGCAAACCACACTGTACGGATTTTCCGCCGGACGATTTGACACCGCCGGCGTTCCTAAAAACATAGAACATGTTCATTCTTCCGCCCGGTTTTCGGGCAGAACATGAACATGTGGGTTAGAAGGGGGACGGCTTGAATCCACAAACTGCAGACAAAAGATGTTCCCCTATGTGCCAAAAAAAAGTCTAAATACTGGATGGAAAATCCAACTGGTATTTTGTCTTTGCCGTGGGAATGCACCCTTAGTGAGAGGTTACAAAAATGCACCAACTATGTGCAACTGAAATGATAACTTCTGTGAGCAGTCAATTCCTTACCATTTAAATGTGTACTTATTGGCTTAAATGGAATGTGTCATCAGAAAATGACTTCACTTGTGTTTTTATGTTAAACTAAATTTTGGAAGAATCTTTGGTTATGCCTCTTAATTTCACAGATCGCTAACAATATTTTTTAAAAATCCTGCAATTTTTACTTTGACCACTAGGCCTAATAATAGTCTGACACTTCCTGTTCTGTAGATAACACTTTTCAGCAGTCTCATTGTCTGAACAGACAGGATTACACTGAGAGGATACACCAATGTGAATAGATAACACAGGATCCACCAGTCACAATAAGAAATTGTCACAGCTCTCCCTCTGTTCCTCCCTGCACACTGACTTCTTCCCAGGTCACAGAGCATGCCTGGAAAACTCCCCTATAGAAGTCAAGGGGACTGAGTCAGTTCTAAGGCCTCAATGTATATGAAACTGCTGCATCTCTCTAAATGCTGTTAAATGCCGCTCAGGCAAGATGGCTGTCCCCATAATCCTATACAGAAAACAGAAATAAAAAACCTACAATCAGAAAATAAAATGGCTATGAAGAAAAGAATATATATCAGTATCTGATATAAAAAAAAAAAAAGTTGGTAGATTCCCTTTAACAGAGCTGGCCAGGACCTAGACCTTTATGGCCTATCCTCATCAAAATCAAGGGTTGATTGGTTGGATCTAGCTTCATTACTTACAGGCACATGGGCTTTTACATTGTTGTCCAATCTCTCTACAGCTAATTGCCTTGAGCCAGACCTAAGGATCAGCTGTTATAGAGGCTACTGGTATTCCCATATAGTCTCTTAAGCAAAAGCAAATTTATTGAAAAAGCATTAAAAATATAATTAAAAGGAAATCATCCAGTCAAAACCGACGCGTTTCGAGCGTAAAACGCTCTTAATCATAGTACAATTGTCAGCAGAATGAATATCCACTTATATGTTTATCTCAACCAATCAAAATGTCTGAATAAAACCACTTAACAAAATGCCAGAAAAACAGACAACAAAAAAATACACTCAACATATATGTTACAAAGACTACTGGTGTTGCCACACATAAATGTTGTAGTCATCTAGACATCATATGACAATGAGAAGATGACCGGTGGCAATAACCTATAAAACACCAATTCTGGAGCATCTTCTCCTATAACTCTGTGTTGTGCCTTTTCTCTGTTATGCCTTCTAAAAATGTATTACTGAATCTGTCAGCTGGGTGTTACCATTCCAGTTTCCAAAGGGTGTGTCCCTGTACACATACTCTTCCACCACTAACTGGACACTACTTGACCGTGCAGACACACCCATCTGACTTATTCAGCATACACTTCTAGAAGGAGATACAGAAGAACAGCACAAGAGAGTTGTAAGAGAAGATGCTCCAGAATTGGTATTTCACAGGGAACTAACAATCAGATATAAGAACGGCCATAGGTCCTCTAAGCCCCGGTTCACATGGCTTATTCAAGCCGGAATTGCGAGCCGGATTGCGCTCGCAATTCCGGTTTGAATAAGGGGCGGGGGCGCGGCCTGCCGGCCCCATAGACGTCCATTATCCATGGCGCGTATTGCGCCGGAATAATGTGCATGCCACTTTCTCCCCGCCCGGTGTATTCGCCGAGCGGGGAGGGGCGACGGAATCCACTGTTCTCTATGAGAGCGGTGGATTACCGTAATTACTGCGATGGAGTGGCGCCGTACTGCAGCGCAAATCCGGAGCGTAGTACGGTGCCAATCCGCGGCCAAATAAGCCGTGTGAACGGCCCCTAACTGTGGTAAATAGTGTAGTAGATCTCAGGAAGGACACCCTTTAAAGGGGTTTTGCCATGAAGTAAAATTGACGTGGGAAGCTTGCAAATGAAATAAACATTTTCACCATTCATTATTATTAAAAATTCGGCCCCGTTTTTGTTTTAGCTGCTCCTTTAGTGATCCATTCTTTACAGCTCGTCTCCAGGGGATACGACCAGGGCTGAGAGCTCCTCAGTCCTGGTCGCACATGCTCAGACATAACCTCTCCTCTCAGGCAGCTAATGAGTGTTCAAACCCCAGGTTCAGTCACTCTACTCCCACCCTCTGTACTCCTTAGTAATTAGTCACACAGTGCAAATAAATAAAATAGAAACCTCAATGATGAATGTGCACTGATAAAGAGGAAAAAAACAAAAAAAAAAAACAGGTTTGGTTCCTGCAGGGATTTGAACCTAGGACCCTTGTGCCTGGAGCCAAAAACTGTACCTCTCAGCTATTCACAATGCTTTACATAAACAGACCTTTCTTTGACTAGAGAGAGGAAAGACCTGGTGATGTCATCCTGCTGGGTCACATGATATGCAATTCAAACAAATCACACACGCTCCCTTTTGAGCACACAGAGCTGAAGAGCTGGATGCAGGAGGTATGAAATGAAATCGTGGCAAAACCCCTTTAAGCTGGTAGAATAACCCCTTCATATCAAATAGGTGACATAGATCATGTTCTGTTCATAAATTAGTAATTAAAGCAAAACAACTGCGTTTTGCCATTATGTTTCACCATTTTGATTCCTATTCAAACACCATTCAGTGTGAGCAATCATTTTTCTTAACAGCAATGTACAGATTTTGTCGTACACAGCGAGTTATTCATACGGTCATAAAAAGGTTCAAATAGCCGCAAGTGTAATCCAGCAAATATAATCCAAGCTCACACAGCATATTAGGAGGAAGTGGTCAATTTGAGCATTAAGGCCTACAGCATATACCAGCTCTAATGACTCATTGACAGAAAGCTTGCATTCTGGCTAGCAAGAATAAAGCTCCACTCGGAGAACGAGTGGGAGCAGATAGCAAATGACGTTTCGTAGCAGGTGTTAAACAATGAAAACACATGGACTCTTCCCACCCACAGAGCACTTGCAAAACGTACATTCAAAATGATCACAATTTTAAATACTCGTCGGAAAATCTAGCACTAAAGATCACAGTGTGCTCAAGCTGCAGCCAAAGCATCCTTTTTATATAACGCTTTCAAGGGATTCACATTGGCGTTGCTAGCACACGGCAACCATAGCATATGCCCTGAATTTTACACTCTGTGCCCTAAATCTATAGGTAAGCAGTACAATCAGGACAAGCAGAATGCAGGTAGTGTTAAATAAGGTGCCACGCTGCTTACCCCCATAACCCACAGGCCAGTAGCCCATCGCAGGGCGTAGATAGCAGGGCTGTGGAGTCGGTAAGCTAAAGCTCCGACTCCCTCATACATGGCGCATGTTTAAGTGATAACTTTACTGTAATAAAATGGTAACATCAGGCTGTTTATCGCCTTATGGCACAATAATCAAGCTATTCAGGTAGAACAGACACTGACAAGCAAAAGGGTAATAATGTTTTGAACTTTTGACTTTCAAGCTCCATATCTTACCATCCACTACAGCTTTCAACATGAGACTACCATCATTTTATAGACAATCATCTTGCCTATTTTATAGATACATTATTTAGTATTTAGCATCTGTTTAGTTCTGCAGATGTAACTGCATTGTTACGGTTTTGCTCCTAAAAATCAAAATTTGGCTTTCAGCACTGCCTGAATTCAGATTCAAGCATGTCTTGACCAAAATCTGATCCCAGGACTCTTCTACATGAATACAGCTTTTTCTTCAGCTCTAAGGGTATTGTCACACGGTGTATTGTGGCGCGTGCAGTACAGTACTCGCCGCAGTACACCGTGTGCTTCCGGAGCTTGTGCTGATCAGCGCGTACTCCTGAGGCGCAGGAGGGCAGCCTGCCAGCCCCATAGACATGCATTACTCGCGACACGTAATCGCCGCAAGTAATTGACACGTCGCTTATCTCCCCGCGTGTACAATACGATCGTATTGTCCGAGCCAGGGGACGAGGCGTAATCCATAGTTCTCTATGAGAGTTATGGACTACTGTAATTATGGGGCACATTTCCCCGCGGTGAAATGCGCTCCAAAATAAGCCGTGTGAACATAAGTGTTGGATTGGGTTGAGGTCTGGGGACTGTGGAGGCCAATACAGTAACTCTACTTCATTGTCATTGAGCCCTTCCTTCTCCAACCTTGATCTATGCTTCGGGTCGTTGTCCTGCTGGACACTGTCGTCCTCTTCATCCCCATAGTACTAGAGTGTATGAAGTAACTCATCTTGTAGGACCCTCACATAGAGCTCAGCATTGAGGTCACCATCCATCCTGGTCAAGTCTCCAACATCTTTGGCTGTGACCCCTCCCCATGTCCTCAGGCTTCTTCCACCAAACCTGACAGTTCTTCCAGCTTCTCGATCCGTTAGCCCCTTTTTCCTTGATTCTTCCAAACCCATTTACCCCCATCAGAGCCCGGTCTATTGACTTTCAATCTCATCGCTCCAAATCCCCTGTTTCCAATCTTCCATTTTTCGTACTTTTTGGCAAACTTTGCCGACGCTTCTTATGAGGAGATTGAAGTCGCGGCTTCTTCCCCTATTTTCAGGCCATCATTCCAGACCTGTGTAATGTGTGTTGCCTGGTGCTATTAGGGAATGTGAGAGCAGGTTGTAATTTGTCCCACCACCAGGAGCAAAACAGTAACAATGCAGTTACATAAGAAGAATCTGTAGAACTAAGTAGATGCTAAACAGTTGAAGGTAAAAGTTATGTTTGAGAGCCAAGACGATTCTCTATAAAATGATGGGAGTCTCACATTGAAAGCTGAGATACGGAGCCTGAAAGTCACAAGTCCAAAACATTGTTACATCTTTTCGATGTAAAATATATTTATAGGTTACGACTTTCAAACACATAAAACTTGTAAATATGAAGTTAAAAATTTAGCTGAAATCTGGTCAATCTGTTTGCTATGGGAGCGGAATCTTTTCCCCTGGGGCAGTGCTTTGCCTGCTCCATGTCATCAACTCCTCATGTAATAAGGCTGAAGACAAGGTAGCAGTAGAACTGGCCGGACCCAATTCCACTTGCTCTTGGCATTGAACTAACTGTAGCAAATTATTATATATTTTAGGAGTCGGTCCATTTTTTACCGCCTCCAACTCCTGCAAAATGGGCACCGACTCCGACTCCACGACTCCGACTCCACAGCCCTGGAGATAGCGTTCATATAGTACAATGACATTATTGCATCCATCAGTATCAGGCTGCGGGCACTGCTAAAGGCGTTATGTGGCACTCTTGGGGAGTATTATAACTGTATTTGGCCCTTTGGAAGGGCTAAAACTAATAGGACACTAACAGAGAAGTATTACTGATGGGATTCTCCAGGGGAACATTATTACAGGCACCATAGGGCAGCACAATTACTAATGGGACCATTCTGGGGTAGCATTTATTACTATTTGGGGTACTCCATTGGATTATTACTGACAGGACTATTATTAAAGGGGTTTTGCCAAGAAGGGAGTTCTTGAAGTGAGGCTTGAAAAAGGGGCGTTGCGTTTCTGTGTTTAAAAAACAAGTACCTCCTCTGTGATGTCATCTCTTCACCTCCCATGCACGTTCCTGATACTCAGTCTCTGTACTTGAGCAAACATGTTATTTGGCTAATCCACAGGGGATAACTGAGTTTCTCCCTCTTATCTGCTTAGAAGAGAAGATAAGCTCAGAGCAGGCAGCGTTTTTTTCATTTGTTCACGAACTGCCGCGGGGGTGGGGGGGGGCGGGGAGGAGGGCTGCGCAGGGAGTGTCTGCATGTTTACTCAGATAATTACATTACAACCAGTGGATTCTCTATACAAAAGACACAGGATCTTTTCTCCCCAGTCCTTTCAAAGCTCCTTTATGTTCCCCGCCATCAGATAAGAAGTGCAAACAAAGCAAGCGCGACCAGATCAACTCCTGTCAGCTCCTGGTGGTGTCTAATGTAAACTGTCAGGAAACTAAGGGCATGTAAGTCAGGCTGTAGCTCTCATAGGCTTCAATTTTTGAATGACATATTTAGAAAAGTGATTAAATACCCATTTTAAAGGATCCCCCGTCAACATTACATTGTGGCAAAACCCCTTTAATGGGACTTCCTGGTGAAGTATTATTACTATTATGGGGGAGCAACATCGCTGTTGTGGACATTCTGGTTGACACAGTTATTTCCTGGGATAAGTAGGACAGTACCATTACAGGGAGCACTTTGTTAGAACACAAATTTGAGGGCACTGTTCAAGGCCATAATTGCTCTAGGGCATTATGTGTGTGCTACAAGCATTTTCATGGAGACTATTTGAATAGCACTAATATACCTGCAGTACTATACTGGAGGCACTGGGCAGCACAGCAGGCACCATATTCAGGGTTGCCACAGGAAGACATTATTATTTATTTTAAAGCGCCATTGATTCCAGGCGCTGTACATTCGAGGGGGGTTACATACATAACATAAGTCAAACGAGTACAATGATAAGTGATGAATGACAATTGGCACGACAGAGGGAGAAGGACCCTACCTGCGAGGGCTTACAATCTACTAGGAGGGGGTATGAGACATAAGGTGAGGGGCAGTCTTGTTTTTGGAGGGTGTAGTGGCAGCAAGGTTAGTGTAGGTTATAGGCAAGCCTGAAGAAATGGGTTTTCAGGTTGCTTATGAAGCTGGTGAAAGTGGAGAGTCTGATGTGTTGGGGCAGTGAGTTCCAGAGTGTGGGGGAAGCGCGAGAGAAGTCTTGGAGACGGTTATGTGAGGAGCTGATAAGGGGAGAGCGGAGGAGAAGGTCCTGTGAGGAGCGGAGATATTTGGAAATTAGGGCAGAGATGTATGAAGGGGAGAGGTTATGGAGAGCCTGGTAGGTCATGGTTAGTAGCTTGAAATGGATTCGCTGGGCAATGGGAAGCCAGTGAAGGGATTGGCAGAGGGGAGAGGCAGAGGAGTAGCGAGGAGAGAGGTGGATAAGACGGGCAGCAGAGTTAAGGATGGATTGGAGGGGAGCGAGGGTGCTAGCTGGGAGGCCACAGAGAAGGATGTTGCAGTAGTCTAGGCGGGAGATGACAAGGGCATGGACCAGCATTTTTGTAGTGTCATAGTTGAGGAATGAGCGGATGCGAGAGATGTTTTTCAGGTGGAGGCAGCAGGCAGAGGTGAGGGTTTGGATGTGTGGTTTGAAAGATAGAGCGGAGTCTAGGATTACCCCAAGACAGCGGACTTGTGGGACCGGTGAAAGTGTAGAGCCGTTGACATTGTTAGGGTATCAGGAAAGGACAATTGAAAAGTGAAGAATCCAATATGTCTGGGCAGCAAACTGCAAAAGACAAATAGTCTCTGGAAAACTCATGACAATCAGGGTCCAATGGAGAAGGTGAAGAGAGAGAATTACAAATCACAGAAGATGTAACCTGTAAATCACCGAATTAAATTGTCATGTGCTTTGTCTGTAATTGCTCAATTACTTAAAGGGGTTGTCTCACTACATTGATTCACCTTACCTCAGTCCTCTCTTCTCAGTTTCATTTTTAAATTCAGAGACATGTTTTCTGGCTAATACTGACCTGCAGCGACAAGCTGCTGAGGACACCAGGTCGGTAGCTATAGCAACTAGCACTGGCAGCCTATCAGGAGAGAACTAACAAGTCTGTAGCTATAGCGACCTGAGGAGCTGATGCAGCCCATACAAGAGGGGATATCTCAGAATACATAGGACACAGTTAATGGAGACATATTGCAAATTGACTTATTTTTGAAAGATCTTTAACATAAAAAGCAATCCTTATAGTGAGACAACCCCTTTAAAAGGACAGCATGTATACCACAAAACTAAGAATTAACTTTTATTAAAACCAATTAAAAATAATGACAAAACTACTATCTAAGCCATATTATTGTCCTAACCAAGGAAATAGGGAGGGAGGAAGAAGCAGCCCTACAACATATCACAAGGCATTATGGGAAAGTGGCTGAGAAGCCCACCGCGCCTTCTGTTGGATGTAACAAAATCTCAATTTGCTTTTGACCCACCGAGTCTTGAGCCTTGTGATATGCAGATGCTAAGTAGAGGGCGAAAAGGCAAAACAAACTAAAAGTCGTTCGTTCGGTGCTCTCCTTAAGGAGAGATCTTCCCTTCCTGAGCTACCCGATGCCTCCCACACAGCCAGCCAGTATCTTCTCTGCTCTGCACTGATGAGGGACAAAAATCCGAAACAGCGTTGTCTGCAGATGAGAGATACTAGCTTGGCTAAAATCCTTTTTGCTTTCTCAAGACTCGGTGGGTCAAAAGCAAATTGAGGATTTGTTACATCCAACAGAGGGCGCTGTGGGCTTCTCAGCCCCTTTCCCATAATGCCTTGTGATAAGAGACAGCCGGTAAGACCAAGAAAAGTGCAGAGGCGAGGTGTATAAGTGGTGTATGCCCGGCACACACCACTTACATTCTGCGCTCCTCTCCCTAATTTTACCGGCCATAAATAATACCAATATATGGAAGTTTTTCCATTATATCACATTGTAAATAAACCACAAGCATACATTATTATTCAGTGCGAGGATTACCAATTCTCTAGGTTCACCTAAATTAAAGGGGTTTTGCCAAGAAGTGATTTCCTCATCTAACAGGCTGATACTCCCCTCGAGGCCTGAAAAAAGGGGTGTTGTGTTTCTGTGTTTAAAAATACACATTACAACCAATGGATTCTCTATACAAAAGATAGATCTTTCTCTCCAGTCCCTTCAAAGCTCGTTCATGTTCACTGCCATCTGTTAAGAAGTGCAAACAATGCAAGCGCGGCCAGTTCAGCTCCTGTCAGCTCCTGGTGGTGTCTAATGTAAACTGTCAGGAAATCAAGGGCATGTAAGTCAGGCTGAAGCTCTCAGAGGCTTCACTTTTTTTGATGACATTTAGAAAAGTGATTAAATACCCATTTTGGAGGATCCCACGTCAACATTAGATCGTTGCAAAACCCCTTTAATGACAAGTTTAAACCCTTAGAGCTTTTAGTAGGGTTACAGTTTATAAACCTCTTGCATTCATATCACTGTATCAGGAATAGCAGAGCCGCTATGCAACTACTATAGAACCAGCCACAGCCTAAACAGGGAAGTGAGAGTCTAAAGCCGGCTGTGGCTATGAAACAGCATGGAGCAACAACCCACAGTCTAGTGACATTTCACACACACAATGGAGATACATCAGCTTTCACATTGAGGAGTAAAGAAAATGATGGCACTGCTATGGGCAGGAGATCTTAAAAAGAGACTCATGAAACTTAGTGGATCTTCCACTTTGGAACTAGAACCCAGGAGCAGTTTCAATAATAGGATGTTACCCGCTATTTCTAAAAAAAAAGACTAATTTTCTTTGTTGTACTATAGCAGGATGTTCTTTTGTGGAATATTGTTTTGTGATTATATTATTCAAGAGATGAAGGGGTATATTTTCTGCCTGAAGTCGAGAGCTGGAACAACTTTAAAGTTTGCTACTATTGTTGGATAACCAAAGTGTTCTGAGGTAAGGTGCCTCCATCAAGTACAGGATTTTCCCCAGTTAGCATTCTGCCTTAGGCCATGTCCCCACGGCACGGATTTTCGGCCGGTTTGCGGTTTTTCAGACCGCCTGAAAAAATGGCGGAAAATGAGTACAATTGTGCTCTATGGAAAACCCGTGCAGCAGTCCCCACTGCACGGGTTTTGTGCCCGTCGGTTTTTCCGCCCGCGGGCCGCTCAAAAGACATTGAGCAAACACATCATATTCCATCCGGAAACCGGATGGAATATGAACACCTCAATAGGAGAGGGGAGGGCTTTACTCCGCTCATCGCGGAGAAAAGCCGTCCCACCCGCGGCCGTGGGGACGGCCGCACAACTGGACAAATACCGGTCAGGTAAACCGACTGGTATTTGTCCGCTGCCGTGGGGACGCAGCCTTAGGGTATGTTCACATGGCGTATTGCGGCACGTATTGTACGCGCTGCAGTACGCCGCGTGTATTAGTAGTAAGCACTGGCAAGCATGTACTTTTAAAGCACGAAAGGTGGGTGGGGTGGAGCGGCCCCATTCACTTCTATTATCCATGGCACGTAAACACTGGGAAGAAGTGGCATCTTGTGCGCCGGGGAAGACGGGCATAATTCTTAGCTCTCTATGAGAGCTATAAATTACCGTAATTGCGTGGCGCATTTGGGGTGTATTGCAGCGCAATTACTCGCCGAAATATGCCTCACAATTATGCAGCGTGAACATATCCTTGGGGGCAAATACCGGTCGGTTTATGCGACCGGTATTTGCACTGTTTTGCGGCCGTCCCCACGGCCTCGTGGTGGGTGGGGGGTGGCAGCTTTTCTCAGTGATGAGCGGAGAAAAGCCCTCCCCCTTCATATTGAGATGCACATATACCGTCCGGAAACCGGACGGAAGAATGCGCATGCTCAATGTTTTTCAGGCGGACCGTGGGCGGAAAACCCGTGCAGTGGGGACTGCTGCACAGGTTTTCCATAGCGCCCCATTCGCTCATTTTCAGCCGTTTTTTCAGGTGGCCTGCGAAACCGCAAACCGTCTGAAAAACCAGCCCCAAACCCGTGCCGTGGGGACATGCCCTTAGACTTATTCTAATCTTGTGGATTCTGGGAGGATAAAAACTCTACGTGCTTCTGCAGAACACAGGGGTAATCGGATGTGTAGTACTGGCCTATTGATTTTTATTGGCACTGTATTCAGGATCCAAAAGAAGTGAATCCAAAAAAAATTGGTGTGCGAGTGTGGCCTTCGTGAAGGAGCAGGCTGTATCAAAGGGGTATTCTCTCCATACTGATAAGTATTAAACATGTAAGCAAAGGAAAGTAAATATTACCAGATACATTGCTGTTCTGATTTTGCTCAATTTCAGGGTTAAAGCAGTTTACATGAGTTCGTGTAGTTAGTGGCCACCTCTCCCTGACCTGTCGCCAAACTGGTGAGATCACTTCCTGCTGTGTCTTATCAGCAGCACAGTAACGTGCTTATTCTTCTTAGTGACAAAACTAACTTTAGAGCTCTGTAGCCTTGTGCCCTGCCATTAAAATCCCTCTAACAGAATCAGCTAGGAATAGCAGAGCTGAAATGCTGTAGAACCACCCACAGCCTGAACAGGAAGCGCGAGCCTGAAGCTGGCTGTTAAGACCCTAAAGCCCCTTTAACGAACTGCATTGTTAGATTTTTTCAATCTGCACTTCAAACCGAAATTCTAAATCTAATCTCAGTTATTTGTGCCTAGTCAACTACCGTAATGCAATCTTTGGAATCAATGCACCAGCGTGAACACAGGTCTTTCCAGGTTATAACAGCTAAGACAAATGGGGATCACTGTTGTAACCCAGACATCAGTGGGCACAATAACAGCCGTTATAAACTGCTGCAACATGGCCACTTTTAAAGGACTGGAGATGGTTCAGTAGAAGCACGGACAACCAAGTGTCACATCAGACCATTCGTAACAGTTGACATTGTGTGGTCTGTGTGCTAGACAACCGGCAAGGGTACCCGACTACACCACCAGGCACGAGCATCACCGTCTTGTATGGGCCAGGGAGCATCTACGCTGGACGAGGGAACAGTGGTCCTCAGTGCTGTTGAGTGATGAAAGTCAATTAGCTCTGAAGAGAAATGATGGCCGCCAACAATGCTAGAGACCTCAGCCAGGTCAGGTACGCTTGCTGGTAGTCTAGCCCGTAGACTCCCCTGATGTAAACTGTTATGAATGGTCTGACATGACACTTGGGGGCCTCTCACCTCCCATAAAAGTGCCTGGAGCTGTGTGACATTCATCATCCAATTCTGCAGGGCAGTGTTTACAATTAAGTGGTCATCAGTGTGTGTTGTAGCTAAAGGACGGTCCACATCTTTGCCTTTCAGTGACTCTTCCAGTCTCTCTGCATCTCTGATACAACTCTGTGACACTAAGCTCAGTGGCCACTTCCGTCTAAGAGCTTCGTGCTTGAAGTCTCACAATGACAAGGTACTGTTGATTGATTGTAAGGTGTTGTTTTGGTCTCATGATGTCAAAATGTGAACAGCAGGATGAGGAGGACTGTTTAAATCTCGATTCAAATCCATTCTGCGATTCAGGGATCAAACACCTGTTGTGAATTTTGCCATTAAGCTTCTTGCCAGGGGTGCTTTCACACAGCGCAGTTTTGGTGCAGTTTTCACTGTGTTCCAATTAACCTACCTGTATTACCAGCAAGCTTCTTTCAGTTGTCTAGATTATTCAGAAAGGTGTTTCAAGTAAGTGATCAATAACTGTGAAGTCTTGTGGATTACATACACCCTCATTGATTACTCGCTTTCCAAACAGTTTAGGTAAGTGAAAGAAGCTTGCTCGTAATAGAGGCACAGAATTGGAGCACAGTTAAAACTGCACTTTGTGAAAGCAAGATGTGCAAAAAGTACTGAAACACTGAACAGCTGGACATGTGCATTCTAAAGTTAAGAGAAGGTCTTATTTAGTTCAGTTAAAAAATGTTCAAGAAATGTTATGTTCATTCTGAGATTTCAAACACGAGCCTTTGTGAGTAGTGTATGAGGGTCATCTCTGCCAGACATCACTTTCAGCTTCTCTGCAAGCTAAAAAATTAAAAAGCATCTTAGACTGCCTCTGCCATGCAACACTTATGAGGTTATTTTAGGGAGGATGTGGGGAGCCGTCTGACATGGTCATCACATAGAAGAATTAGTAATGTGGAAGTGTTAGGCCATCTTTCAGGTGTCCATACTCAAAAGTGCATCTGTCCAATTACACATCATTTAAAACAGAACCATCACTGAAAACACTGTCCTACATAGAAGCAGCATATAATAGTTACAGGTCCATACTCCTAGTATGCAAAATGGCACAAAACTATTTTGCAACATTTTGCTTGCCGTATTTATTTAAAAAAAAAAAAAAAAAAGGTCATCACTCTTCTGGTATGTTTACACAGCGTTTATTAGATACGGATTTGGGTACACCAAAAAACAGACCCCAATACGTATTTAACACTGTATATACACGTAATACACACACACATATATACGTAATACACACTTAATCAAGTGTGATTACATTTACTTCAATGTAAAATACGTATTGTTGTTAAGAGGATACATGTTTTACATAGATTTTTTGCACTGCATAAAACAAAGGCATTCAAAGAATTGATATTAATTCTTGATCCATGTATCGTATTGACAAGGCCATAAAAACTATAGGGATACGTTTATGCAGTACAGAAAACGTATCCAAATACGGAGCACACTTTGTGGTACGTTTATGGATGCGTTTGACTCAATGCACCACCTATACATACCCTTAGAAAATAAATTAGGGAAGTTCTCGCCCTGCCTCTCATAGCAGCAAGCCAACCACAATCCTGTGGAACACTTCTTTATGAGTACAGCAGACTCATAACTACAAAGGTGCTGTATTCTTACTATGCGCCTTCTACAGGCCTTCAGCTGTAATATGCTGGTTTTACATAAGATACCATGCAAAGCTGAAAGACCTGCTTTAAACAATTCCCCTGGAGGTAGATGAACCTGGTATTTACTGCCTAAGGGTATATGCACGACAGATGATTTTGATGCAGATTCTGTGTTGGAATTCATTTAAAATCTGCTTTCAATGGGAAATCTGCACTGTAGTTCCATATAGTTCAATGTGGCATGGATTAAAGGGTTTTTTCATACTGTTATATCACAGGCAGCTTCAGACTCACACTGCCTGGTCAGGCTGTGGGCGGTTAGCAGTGATTAGCATCTTTAGCTCCTCTATAATTAGCTGAGTGTAAGGGTGCTTTCACACAGTGCAGTTTTGATGCAGTTTTTTGGATGCGTTTTTTTGTACAACAATGTATAGCATTAATTGTTGTACCTTCCCGCACAAAAAACGCAACAAAAACGCACCGTGTGAAAGCACCCTAAGGTTATGTTCTCACGGCTTAATTGCGGGACGTATTTCGCCCCACAATTACGCTGCGTGTACTGGGGCGGGGAAGGAGCGCCAGCGTCCCGCCGGCCCCGTAGACATGCATTATTATCGGAGTGTATACACTGTGAATAATTGACATGTCACTTATCTCCCCCTGCGGCGTATTGTGTGAGCAGGGAGAGGAGACGTAATCCATAGTTCTCTATGACAACTGTGGATTACCGTAATAACTGGGACGGATTTCGCCCGTATTTGAGCGCAGTACGGCATGAATTACAGGCCGAAATACATCCCAGAATAAGCCGTGTGAACATAGCCTTAGCCCGTGTTCACACGGCTTATTCAAGCCGTAATTGCGAGCCGGATTGCGCTCGCAATTCCAGCTTGAATAAGGGGCGGGTGCGGGGGCGCGGCCCGCCGGCCCCATAGACTTACATTATCCACGGCGCGTATTGCGCCTGGATAATGTGCAGGTGACTTTCTCCCCGCCCGCCGGATTCGCCGAGCGGGGAGGAGCGACGGAATCCACTGTTCTTTATGAGAACTGTGGATTACCGTAATTACTGCGACGGATTGGAGCCGTACTGCAGCGCAAATCCGGCGCGCAGTACGGCGCCAATCCGCGGCGAAATAAGCCGTGTGAACGGCCCCTTACAGTGACATAAATTGAACAGCATGCAACGTCAATCAGCAGCCTCTAAGGCCCGCAGGATATTGGCGGGTATTAAAAGAGGCATGGACTCGCGGGACAAGGATGTAATTCTACCGCTGTACAAAGCATTGGTGCGACCTCACTTGGAATATGCTGTTCAGTTCTGGGCTCCAGCTTATAGAAAAGATGTAATGGAGCTAATGACAAAGAGTGCAAAGACGAGCAACCAAACTTATAAGGGGAATGGAGCATCTTAGTTAGAAGGAGAGGTTAAAATAATTGAACTTATTTAGTCTTGAGAAAAGATGTCTCCAGGGAGTCCTGTTTAATTTATATAAATATGTAAATGGTCCCTACAAATAGTATGGGGGAAAATGATTTCATGTAAAGCCCCCTCAAAAGACAAGGGGACATTCCCTTCGACTAGAGAAAAAAGGATTCAATCTCCAGAGGAGAAGAGCGTTCTTCACTGTAAGAACTGTGAATCTGTGGAATAGCCGCCTGAGGAGCTGATCACGGCAGGAACTGTAAAGAGTTTCAAGAAAGGCTTAGATATCTATTAATACGTATGTAGCAATATAAAATTCTAGATCCAGTCTTATGGCAACTCTGGGATCAGGAATGAAATCAGATTGGTTGTTGCCTTATGGGTTTCAAAGTCTTCATCAGTAGGGAAATTAAGCTTAAAAAATTACTAGTCTCTCTCCCTTCACCCATATTTTCCCCTCCCCAGTTGAACTTAATGGATGTGTGTCTTTTTTCAATTGTTCTAACTATGTAACTGTATAAATGTAGGAGATTATCTGTACTAAACAAACAAATATGTAGCAAACAAAGCTCTAAGGAGTGAAAACAATTGCATATCAAAGGCAAACAATCTTATCTTGTTAGAGTTAAAGACTGCTCTATCTGACCATGGTGATGTCACTCCTTGCTTTCTGTGTAATCAGAAAAGGAGATATGAATGATAACCTAGAGACACTTGTGCGCACTCAGAGCAGATAAAATCTCTCTATTCTCCTGACCAGGGTAATATCAAAAGAGCAATGTACTCAGTACAAGTCTTAATTTACCTTTTCCTACATGTTGAAAGTGAATCATTGTAATGAGCAAACCCCTTTAACCTTACTGAAACAGGGCTAAACTGCATCCAAAATAGCAGCTAAAACTGAAAATACGAGGGTTTCACTTCTGATCTCGGTCAGAGATTTTGTGTTGGATTTCTTAATGTGAAAAATCTGGTGTATGATCATACCCTTAGGCCGTGTTCACACGGCTTATTCCCGACGGATTTGTGCGCCGTATTGAGCTCACAAATCCGCCGTGAATAAGGGGCGGGACGGGGGCGGGGCGCCGCTCCCCGGCCCCATAGACAATGCATTATCTACGGCGCGTCCGCGCCGTAAATAATGTGCATGTCACTTTTCCCCCCGCGGCGGATTCGCCGAGCGGGGAGGAGCGATGGATTCCACTGTTCTCTATGAGAGCAGTGGATTACCGTAATTGCTGCTGCGGATTGGCGCCGTACTGCAGCGCAAATCCGGCGCGCAGTACGGCGCCAATCCGCAGCAGAGTAAGCCGTGTGAACGAGGCCTTACAGGTTTATTTTAGTCAATTTTCTTTAATTATATTTAAAGGGGTTGTCTCACTACATTGATTCATCTTACCTCAGTCCTGTTTTTCTTGGTTTCATTTTGAATGCAGGGGCGTGTTTACTGGCTTCCAATAGGCTGCAGAAGAAGCTAGGTCTGTAGCTATAGCAACCAGTGCTGGCAGCCTATCGGGATAGATCAAACAGGTCTGTAGCTATAGTAACCTGAGGAGCTGATGCAGCCCATACAAGAGGAGAAATCTAGGAATAGGCAAGACACTGTTAATGGACACATATTGCAAAGTGACTTAATTTTGCAAGATCTTTAACATAAAAAGCAATCCTTGTAGTGAGACAACCCCTTTAACAATAGATTTACCTATGTCTAGTGAGGCGTTCAGTTTTTCACTTTGTGACTATTTAGTGGTGTTGAATCAGTGCGATTTATTTTTTTTATTCGTTTGTTTTTGAAACAAGGAATGGAGGCACTGTTGGGTTTAGCTGACATACATGCATTAAAACTGCAGTGTGTGAACATGTGGGCTTTTCCTAACCACTATTAACAAGGCTGTAGGCACAATGAGTGTTCCCCTACGACACAATAATCTATGCCTCTAATGCTGTGCCCCAATCCCCGACCCACACACAAAAAATCCTTTTTCCATTGCGGTGCATGCCTCAGCCCTCACCACTGGTTACTGTTGTTTCCAATCTTTATTTCCTCAGGGACACTCTGTTTCCAGTGGTGCATAATCATTTGATAAAGCATTACACTCCTAGGTTTTCTGAAACTAATGACACTCTATTGATTTATCACAAACTCTTTATGTCCAGTTTTTCAGCACTTTCATTCCTTACAGAAATTCCAGACTCTGACCACTATTTAAAGAAGAAAAGTGCCTTGTTCTAAACATCCTCATTGGGGGATCTGTTGGTCTTTGCCTTTAATAATCTGACAATAACCTTCTTGTATTCTACATTGAACTGATAACAATGTCCCAGAATGGTTACTTTGTGAGAAACAGTTGAAAAAAAGGTTCTCAGATTATTTGGTTGCTGAACTTTGAGCAGGTATCGTTTAGGACAGTGCGGCCCTCCAGCTGTTGGGAAACTACAACTCCCATCATGCCCACAGTTATAGATTATATAAATGCATGATGAGAGTTGAAGTTTCCAACAGCTGGAGGGCCACAGTTTGAGACCACTGGTTTAGGAGGTGCTCAGGCAGCGTCTTTTGGGTGTAATTTCACCAAAATGACATGCCAAATACAGTCCAAACAATGTGCAAAATAGTACCCCTAGAATTTATTGTAAAATATGTGGCCAGCACGCACTTCTAAGACACCCGGCCTATAGAGGCCCGAACAGTACACGCCTCTATATGACAACATTCAGCCGTGGGAAGCTACCCTAAAGAAGACGGGGCATTATACCAGTCTAGACAACAAATACTTGGATTTCATGTAAAGCGCACCCCAAATATTACCAATATATTTTGTCAGAAGTAACATTAGTGAAATGTAATAAACCCATTTTGTTAATATGAAGCCTGCGGTTTACCATCAATTCTCTGTAAACATACTAATGGAGGCGGCATGAGCAGCTCTGTGTGGCTTCATATGATTTCACTTTACTACCGGACAATAACCACTTTGTGCTGTCACAAACATTTTTATCTTTTATATCTAACACATTAGTGGGGATCTGTTTTGGGGATTATCTATAGCAGACTCTCAGTCTAAGCAGATTTGCCATCACATGTAAATTCTGCTACTCACTAGTGCTCAATCAATGTTCTAATGTCTTACTGAATCTCAATAATGAAAATAATGAGGTCAGTTGAGGTTAACGTTTCCCGTCTACTTCTTCTGAGAATGCAAGGCTCTGTTCACATCCAAGGGTCCATTGCCCTACATCAGATTATAGCAGTGGACCCCTCGGGAGACCCAGATGAACCGTATTAAAAGTCAATGGGGTCCACTGGGCGTCGCTGTTATCTCGTGGGTTGGATCTAGGACAGTATTTATATATATACAATAAATATGCTCATATAAATATATATATATATATATATATATACATAATAATATATATATATATATACACACATAAAATAATAACTATATATATATATATATATACAATATATATAAATATATAATATTATATATACACACACACACATACAACACACACACAATAAATCACAACACACATACACGGCAAAGTATAAAAATAAACATAGCATGTCATCGTTTAGGCCATGTTCACACGGCTTAAACCAGGACGTAATTCGGTCCATAATTACACGCCGGAGTGCGCCTATTACGGGCAGAAACCGTCCTGGTCATTACGGAAATCCACAGTTCTCATAGAGAACTATGGATCACGTCTCCACTCCCTGCTCGAATCCGCCGGGCGGGGTGTTATTTGACTTGTCACTTTCTCGCGGCGTATCCGCGCCGCTAGTAATGAATGTCTTTGGGCCGGCGTGGTGCCGGCCCCCCGCTCCGGCCACATGTCCCGCAGTTAAGCCGTGTGAACATAGCCTTACTGTTCCCTACATGTTATAACATTTGTAGTGAGACAACCCCTTTAAGGCGCTGTTTACATCTACATTGTGGCTTCATATGGCATGTGTTGTGGGATGGACCTGAGACAGAGAGAGAATATATATATATATATATCGCCTAAAAAAGGGTTTTTCACTACAAATATTAGCTTACAACATGTAGGGAACAATAGATTTCTTTGCTGTTTATTTTTCTTTGTTGAGGAGATAAAAGTCATGTTATCAGCTCTGAGTGCACTCCGGTTTCTCAAGGTTACCAAGCTTCTCCACCCTGCTCTCCTCTGCCATTTGTCTTATCCGAAAGCAGAGGTGGCGTCATCACACAGAACTACAGACAGCTTGAGTATTATCTGATCTAACAAAAAAAGGAGACTAATTACTTTTGTTTACTTTAGCCCTGAAGCTTCTCTGGACTTTAGATTTAGAAAAAAAACAAAACCTCCTGCTCTCATGTCAGAATAATTAGCAGACCTTTGAATACTGATATGCTAATCACTCACAGCCTGACCAGGAAGAGACAGGATGCACGAATGAAAGCTGATTTTGGATCCCTGAAACAGCGTGGTGAGACAACCCCTTTAACTGGTTAGTTCTTGTAATGTAGTGCAAATGTTTCATGCACACATTTGGGTAGGTTCACATGGCAGAAATTTTCCACCGTGGATCTCACTACAAGTGTGGATTCTGCTACCTTGAAAGTGGAAAAATTTGCTGTGAAAATCTATGATCAACCTGTAATAGAGTAATCATGTTGTAGATTTAACCCCTTTAGCATAGAAGGGATTTTTGTTTACTTCGTGCTCGTTTTTTCCTCCCCGCCTTCCAAGAGCCATCATTTTTTTTTATTTTTCCTTCTACATAGATGTATAAGGGCTTGTTCTAGATGACCATATTATATAATGTACTAAGAAACAAAAAAAAAAAAAATTCTTTTTGGGGTTGATCGTGAAAAAAACTCCAATTGCTCTATTTTTGTAAGGGCTTCTTTTTTTTAGAAGTTTACGGTTTAGTATATATGAAATGCTATATGAATTCTTTAGGTCGGTTCAATATTGATGATACCAAATTTAGAAATTTATTACTGAATCTGTCAGCTGGGTGTTATCAATTGGGGGTGTTTCCCTTAATCTGACATTGACCAATCAGGGTCCATAGAGTCGGGATGTGCAGAGACATACCCGTTTCAAGACTGGAAATGACAACAAGCAGCTGACTAATTCATTAAGAAATTCCTAGAAGGGAATAACAAAGGAACAGCACAACACAGAGATATAAGAGAGGATGATCCAGAATTATTTCACAGGGGATAGGAGTATTCACTAATACAGACATGTCAGGAGATGTCACAGGTCCACTTTAATGGATATCTGTTGATTATATTATATACAGTGGTCAGCTTCTCATCTATGTGATCCTGTCAAAGGGAATCTTTTTTTAATTAGTTTAAAAAAAAAAAAAAAAACCCTGATCTGTATTCTTTTCCTCTTCACGGTTTTATTTTCAGAATGTAGATTTCTCAATTCGGTTGTCTGTATACGATTGTGGGGACAGCATTCTTGCCTGCACCACAGCATTTAAAGAAATGCTTTACAGCAGCTTCATGCACATAGGAGCCTGTGAACAGGATCAGTCCCATTGACTTCTATAGGAGAGTTTTCTAGGCCTGCTCTGGGAAGAAGTCCGTGTGCAAGGAGTGTGTCCTATTGTGACTGGTGGATCCTATGTTATCTATTCACATTGGTGTCTCCTTTCAGTTTGAATCTGCTTGTGTTGATAATGAGCAGACTACTGAAAGTTTTCGTTACAGCACAGGAAGTGTCAGACGATTATTAGGCCTAGTGGCCAAAGTGAAAAATGCAGGACTTCAGAATTTAAAAAAAAAAAAAGATCTGGAAAATAAAAAAATTCTCAAAAAAAAGTGTTTAACTTAAAAACGTGAGTTAAGTGATAAGTCATTTTATGACGACATTCCCTTTAATTTAGGTTGCTTTAAGTGATTTTTTTTCCCTTTCAGCCAAGATCTGGAGTAAACCCTATTAAAACATATTTAGCTAATAAATATTTAGGCCTGAAGCCACGGGAAATCTGTAATAGGGTGTCATTTTTTGTTAACATTTAAAGAGGATCTATTAGATGTTTTCGAAGGACAAATGTTTGTGGTGGTCAAAGGGTTTGAGGTTAGAGCTCAAAACATTTAAGTTTTCCAACAAAAGGGGAAGATCTCTCCTTGAGGAGAGCACCAAATTGGTGTGTAGCATTTTGAATTGCCTTTTTGTCCTCTACTAAGCATCTGCATATCACAAGGCATTGTGGGAAAAGAGCTGAGAAGCTCAAGCGCCCTCTATTGGATGTAACAAATCCTCAATTTGCTTTTGACCCACTGAGTCTTCAGAAAGCAAAAGGGATATAAGCCAAGCTAGTATCACTCCTCTCCATACAGCAGCTGTTTCGGGCATTTGCCCCTCAGAGCAGAGCGATAGTGGCTGGGAGGCAATGAGTGGCTCAGAAAGGGAAAGATCTCACCTTGAGGAGAGCCTTGTTTTCCACCAAAAACAGAGAAGACTATTTTTTCATTTGTACAAGGTAGTGCTGTCATGCGGAAACAGGAAATGACTTTTTTGCTCTCACTAAAAAAGAAACATACCATGCTCTATGATGAGTGCACTGCAGAACAACTCCAATGTAAAAATGTATAAAAACACCTGTCAAAGAAATGGACAATCAGCGATCACACCATGTCTGGATATATTGTTTATGAAAACTTTTCAGAGTCACTGTGTTCCTGGTGTTCACTATCAGGGGCCGTTCACACGGCTTATTTCACCGCGGATTGGCGCCGTACTCCGCGCCGGATTTGCACTGCATTTGCACGCCAATCCGTCGCAGTAATTACGGTAATCCACAGTTCTCATAAAGAACAGTGAATTCCGTCGCTCCTACCAGCTCGGCGAATCCGCCGGGCGGGGAGAAAGTGACATGCACATTATCCAGGCGCAATACGCACCATGGATAATGCATGTCTATGGGGTCGGCGGGCAGCGCCCCCGTCCCGCTCCTTATTTAAGCCGGAATTGCGAGCGCAATCCGACTCGCAATTCCGGCTTGAATAAGCCGTGTGAACCGGGGTTTAGGCTACGTCTAAATGGCATTGGACAAAAAAAAAAAAACTCACTGAAAACCAAATCCTAAACACGTTCACAAAACGTTGTCCACTGCCTGTCAAAAGCTGCTGAAAAACATCCAGCACTTTACATAGACGCCAACAGAAAATTTTCTGCCCTGCTCGGTCGTTTTTTTGTAACGTTTAACATGAATAAAAAAAAAAAATTCTATGGAGACAACAGAAACTTTTTACTACTAAAGTCTATGGGATGTGTTTTCATTCATTTTTTTCAGCATTTTTAGAAAAATGGATCGTTTTTGTGTGCAATGGAGACATAGCTTTACACTATACCTACACATCTTTGGATATGTACATCTACAGCCGCTGTCTATCTTTGGACTTCTAAATCATCGCTGCCTATCTTGGGATATGTAATGTATCATGCATGTTTCTTGGATAAGTAATGTATCTGTTGGCTTTGGTATTATTATTAATTATCGCCCCTGATGATCTTTATTGAAACGCGTCGGGCTTATTTACATCAGAGTTTATGTTTGTTACTTACCATATATACTCGAGTATAAGCCGAGTTTTTCAGCACAAAAAACGTGCTGAAAAATCTCCCCTCGGCTTATACTCGAGTCACTGTCGGCGCTCGGGCGCTGCGATGGCCCGTGCGCCGGGAAGGACACTTCAGTTATATGCGGCTCCTCAGGGAGCGCATATAACTGAAGGCCGAGTACAGCCGACAGCGTCCGGGCGCTGCGGTGGCCCGGGCACTGTCGGCGATCTCTTCCCCTGCATGCGACTCCTCCGGAGCGCACACAGGTGAAGAGATACCACTGCGGGGCAGAGAGCGAGCGCTCCGTGCTCCGCAGTGGACTCCGCGCAGCCGCAAACTCACAGCTGTCCGGAGTTTCCGGCACAGGCAGCGTGTGTCATCACCCGCCTGTGCCGAGAAGACAGGGGCCAGCGTGCGGGCGGCCGGACAGCAAGGAGGCGGAGCGGCGAGGGAGACGGAGCAGCGGGGAGTCAGGTAAGTTTTTTTTTGTTTTAAAACGCTGCCTATGCCTGCCTATACCCTGCCTAGTGGGCCTATACCTGGCTATAACGACCTATACCTGCCTATAACCTACCTAGGGGGACTATATCTGCCTATAACGACCTATACCTGCCTATAACGACCTATACCTGCCTATACCTGCCTAGGGGGACCTATTTTGTACTTTGTTAGTTTTGGGCTTACTTACATCTGATATCAGGGTTAATGTTTGGTACTTTTAGGTCCTTTATCTGTTAGTGTAGAGGTTTAATAGGGTACAGCCATCGTGTGAGTGGGGGGCGCCTTTTTTTTTGAGGTGGTTCCTCCGCTGTTAGGTAGGCATTTTGTTAGGGAGAGTCTATTTAATTCCTTCTTTTTCCTACATTTATTCATTTAGGCCTTTATATCCCTATTTTGTGGTTATTTATCCCTACATTAACAATTTGTTTATATAGCAGCATTTTTTTGTGGTTTTCTGTATTTTTCTATATTGGCTTTATCTTAGGGTATATTAAAAGTTAAGTTTTAGCTTCATGTTCGTTCTTCAGTGATAGTGTATACCTACACAGCAAAGTTTCTTTTTTTTTTTTTTTTTTTTTTTTTTTTAACTTCACTGCACCATAGTTTTTGGCGCAAAAAAAGTGCAGTCGGATTTCTTGCTTGGTGGTGGTTTAGAAATCCTCAGTAAATAATTCCGTGCTGTGTAGACTACAGCACAGATTTTTCATTGCAGTCTACACAGCGCTGGGTACAGTCGGATTTTCGGCGGATTCAGATCTGATAAAACAAAAAAAACATGAAGTGTAGACATAGTCCTATGAGCAGTTTGTGCCTCCTGTCACCACGCCAACTCTTCCCAACTCCAAGAAAGGAGACAAATGTATCTTTTCCTAAACAGGTATCAATTGGCAGGTACATACTGTATTGGCAGCTGAAAATTATGTGAACTGGTGACCAGAATAAAAGAAAAAAAAGTGTGATTTATACGTGGTAACCCTTTTATAGGTGCTGTACAGGATAAAAAAAAAGCTCAATTCTGGTCCTGCCACCAGTCCCTGTGTGCAAACATAGTTGGATTCAGGTTACATTTGCCCTTTTTACTAAATGTATTCAGTTTCTACATTGGGCACAAAAGAGAAGTAGACCACACTTTTGTGTCCAATTGACAAAACAGACACATTTGGTAAGTAGGGCAAACAGAGTCCAATTCAGATTGTGTGTGCCCTATTAAAGAGAACCTGTCACATAGGTTATGCCCCACTTGGCTGAGGACAGCACAAGCTAGTGACAGACCTGCTGTTTCCAGCGCTGTGTCCCTTATTCTGTAAGATGCTGCAGTTTTAGAGCATTTAATACTTAAATCTGCAGTTTTCAGCCAGAAGAGTCATGAAAAGAGTCAGTTTTTTTTCAAACCCTGCCCACATGAGGCTAGCCCCGCCCACCTCAACTGATAAACCTATTACTTTGAATAGGCAGAACCATGTGAATAACTGTCAGTGGGCGGGGCTAGCATTTGGTGGGCGGAGCCAACACCTGCTCAAGAATAAGATTTGAGCATTAAACGCTCTAAAACTACAGAATTAGGCCATGTTCACACGACTTATTTTGGGACGCACGAAATACGGGGCGAGATACGTCTCAGTCATTACGGTAATCCACAGTTATCATAGAGAACTATGGATTACGGCTCCTCTCCCTGCTCGGACAATACGCTGCAGGGGGAGAAAAGTGACATGTCAATTATTCACGGCCCCCACCCCGCCCTGCCCACACGGCGCAATTGCGGGCGAAATACATGCCCACAATTAAGCCGTGTGAACATAGCCTAAGGGACACAGCGCTGGAAACAGCATGTCTGCCACTTGCTTGTGCTGTCCTCAGCAAGGGGGGAATAATCTATGTGACAGGTCCTCTTTAAACTATTATCCCATCACAAGCCTCGGCATCCACTGGGATCCTTTCTCACGATACCACAAACGCTACATGCCTGGGGCCTTTGAAAGGCAATCTAAAGCTACTTTAGCTTAGGTTTAGCATTGCCACGCACCCATCATGAAAGCTAGTGGTAATATGTTGAACATATCCATAGACCACTATTACTCAATGCAGACCAAAAGTGTGTCACTTTGGCCTCCTGTCAGACGGTATCCATTGCACAGGCTGGATAGCAAAGAGCTGTGCTTTTCCATAGAGCTGGATGCGTTAAAAGATGTGTACTGTGGAGAATACCTTTTCTTAAATATGGGCTCCTACTCATGACAGATGCTGCAACACGTGGTGTGGAGTCTAATGTGGACCGTGTTGGTGCAGGCACATGACCAGCAGCTCAGTCCAAACCCCCCAATCCTTCAGCAGACAGATGCCGGAGTGACTTCTGCTCCGCAGTGATCTCAGTGTTGTGTGTGGCTGCTGATTGTGCCTGTATGGCCCAGCATTCCTATTCTGAGGACTCTGCACTTACACTTGACCGGGGCAGCTGTAGCAGAGGCTGGCGGTGTGACCCAATGGAAGCCAGATGTGATCAGGTCGCGTGGCTAATGACATACTGCAGAGATGCAAATACCAACAAGTAGATCTAACCCCTTATCTGGGAGTTTAATCAAGGACACAACAGCCGCTCTGCAGTTGTCCTAACTACATTATCCTTACTAGACATTTTCTTAGGGTGCTTTTTACACGGTGCGTTTTTTCAATGCGTTTTTGTGCAGGAAGGCACAGCAATTAATGCTGTACATTGCTGCACAAAAATCGCGGTAATTACCGCGATTTTACTGAGATTTGTGCAGCCATGTACTGTACAGCATTAATTGCTGTGCCTTCCTGCACAAAAACGCATCATGTGAAAGCACCTTACTGTGCGTCTTGTCCAGATTCTGTAATCAGAGAACAATGTGCACATGTCCATATACGTTTTACATGCTCTTAATACCAGTAGGCGCTGATAAACTTCTTTATCATTCATATCTAACTGTCTTACAAAATAAATCTCAATTCAAAAGGAGAATAATTCAATATACATTCACAGCAAAGACTCATTTTAAACAAGTTTGGAAATAATATTTCAACTAGACAAGAAACAAATCTGTTTTTCTTGTTTGACTCTTAGGCCCCGTTCACACGACGGATTTGGCCGCAGTTATGGCCGTGGGTTCCGACGCGGTTTCCGCAGCCAAATCGCATCTAGTTTATTAACATGGTTTCCTATGGGAAACCGGGTTAATACTCACACGCCACGGGTCCGGCCGCGGCCAAACCTGCGCGTGTGAAGAACTCTCCTGTCAATTCCTGACAGGGAGTTCTCTGCGCGGCGGCCGCGCGGTGCTGCCGCGGGTGGTGCGCGGCTGGGACGCGGCTTGCCCCCTGCTATTAATTTGCATGGGGCAAACCCTCAGCACAAACCACGCCCCTAACCACGCCCCTCCCATCCAGAGACCACCCCCACCGCCCGCGCCGCAAACCCGCGTCGGGATACGCGAGTTTGCGGCGCGGTTCGACGAGGTTTTGGCCTTAGCGATGTCTACACTTGTATAGCAACAACGTCTACACTGAGCTTTTTTCTGCTTGTTTTTGCTGCTGGTCATTTTTTTGAAACATGTTGCAAAAAAACGCCAGAGCAAGGCAGAAAACGGCTGTTTCAGTGTTTTTAGTTTTTTGGTTTTTTTTTTTACAATGCTGAGCATGTCTGCAAAACAATGCTCCAAAAACGGTCGTTTTTTCAGCTGCTTTTGAAAGGCAGTGGACAAACACTAAGTATTATAACCGATTTTGGTTTTCTGGTTTTCTGGTCGGTTTTTGTCCACTGCAGTGTAGACACAGCCTTAAAATTTTACACTCATGCCACAAGATACATTATTTATTTTAGAGCACCCTTAGGCTAGGGCCACACAGCATAGGACAAAAACCGCCGGAAAGCCGATGGCTTTTTGTCCGATGCACGACTGTGGTTTTTGTCCCGTTCTGCCCAAAAACCACGGTTTGTTTTAGCTTTTTTTCCGTCAGCCCGTACAACCGATGGAAAGACCCCAGGCGCCGGTGTTTTATACAACATGTTTCTGAAACCGCAGGCGCCAAAAAACTATCAGAAAAAAAACAACCTGTGTAGACTACAAGTCGTTTTTTTCTCTTAGGCCTCGTTCACACGGCTTATTTGGGGACGGATTGGCGCCGTATTCCGCGCCGGATTTCCGCTTCAGTACGGCGCCAATCCGTCCCTTTCATTACGGTAATCCACTGCTCTCATAGAGAACAGTGGATTCCGTTGCTCCTCCCCGCTCAGCGAATCCGCCGCGGGGGGAGAAAGTGACATGCACATTATTTACGGCGCGGACACGCCGTGAACAATGCATTGTCTATGGGGCCGGGAGCGGCGACCACGCCGCCCTCTGGCCCCGCCCCCGTCTCGCCCCTTATTCACGGCGGATTTGTGAGCTCAATACGGCTCACAAATCCGTCGGGAATAAGCCGTGTGAACACGGCCTTACAGTCTATGGGCATGCAAAACAATCGGATTTTCGGCAGTTTTGGAATCTTAAAACCGCTGAACATCCAGTCGTTTTTGTATGCTGTGCAGACATAGCCTTAGTTCCAGGGCACTGTACATTCAAGGGGGGTTAAATACATAGCATATAACAAATAAGTACAACGGTGACATTAAAACAACCAGTGGTACAGCGGGAGAGAGGGCAGTGCCAGCAAAGGCTTACAGTCTGCAGGTTAGTTCATTGGTTGCATATGGTTTGATCGGCCATACCAGGGGAAGTGGGTGGAGGTAGGGATGTAACTACAGATTGACACAAATCTTCCTCTTCTCACAGGTAGTTTATGTACTTCTAGTTTACTTTTATCTTTACTTACATCGGGTTTGGGTTCAAACAAAAGAATTTGTTTACAATGAACTGCAGTGTATAATGTATGGAAGAGACAGGGCGACAGCTTAGGCCGCTGATGAGGCAGTATGGGTTTCTTTATAGCTTAGACTGCATGATCAGATAGAGAAGTGATTTAAAAAATAAAAAAGGAAAATCGTCACAGATTCTGTCAAAGCTCTCACACAAACTAGCGGAGCTGCCCTATCCTTTAAGAGACAGGCAGCGCAGCCGAAATCTGATGGACTCCATTGTAGTCAGTGAGGGCCAATGGGAGCCATTCTCGTCTGTTGTATAATGGTTCCAGTTCCAACTCTGCAACAGAGGCTCCAAATGTAACCTCCGATGCAGATATGTACCAGGCCTAAAATCCACAGCAGATAACAGGCCACACTTACTATTACGAAGGTAGGTCAAAAATTTATTTCCAGTAGGAGGCAACCCCCCTTCCCCCAGCCCTCAATGCCGTGGGAAATATGTTGCGCTTCTCCCAAGCTGCTTCAGTTTCCTAAAGTGTTTGGAAAGGTGCTTCAAGTGAGTAATCAGTTGTGCTTAAAGGGGTTTTGCCACAAAGTGAGTTCCTTGCCTCTTATCAGCTCAGGGGAGAATATAAACAAAGCATGCTGAGTCATGAATGGCTGCAGGGGTGAGAGGGAGGGGGTGAGCAGAGAGCGTCTCAAAAGTTTACTCCGATAATAACATTACAACAGTGGATTCTCTATACAGCAGACAGACTCATACACTGCACTTTCTCCCCAGCCCCTTGCAAGCTCCTTCATGCAACCGGTCATCAGATAAAAAGTGCAAACATGCAAGCGCCCAGGTCAGCTCCCCATCAGCTCCTGGTCGTGTCTAATGTAAACTTTCAGGAAACTAAGGGGCACTGAGCAATGCTGTAGCTCTCACAGGCTTCACTTTTTGTAAATCACATATACTTAGAAAAGTGATTAAATAGTCATTTTGGAGGATCCCGAGTCAACATTACATCGTGGCAAAACCCCTTTAAAGGTATGTTCACACGGCCTAATTTGCGTATTTTGGCGTGCAATTACGGTAATTCATAGCTCTCATAGAGAACTATGAATTACGCATTGTCTCCCTGCACGTACAAGACAATTGTCTGGTACGCGCGGGGGGAGAATTGACATGTCAATTATTAGTGGCGATCACGTGCCGTTGACAATGCACGTCTATGGGGCCGGCCGCTACGTGCCTTGGCATTACGCGCTGATTAGAGCATGGTTCCAAAATACACGCTGTACTGTGGCACTTACTATATGCGCCGCAATAAGCCGTGTGAACATACTCTAAAGCCTTGTCCCCACGGCACGGTTTTTCAGCTGGTTCTTGGTTTTGAAAACCGTCTGCAAACCTTCTGAAAAACTTTTACATTGACCTTAATGGAAAATCTGTGCAGCGGACCCCACTGCACAAATTTTCTGCTTGGCAGTCCTTCAGACCGCCCGAAAAACATTCAACATGTTCATTCTTGTGAAGGGGGAGGGTTTTTCTCCGCAAACCGCTGAGAATAGCCGTCCCCCGGCAGCCATGTGCACGGCACAAAAACAGGACAAATACGGATAAACCGACCGGTATTTGTCCTGTGCCGTGTGAACTGTCCTTAAGGGTGGACTCACACGTTGCAGTTGAAAACCACCAAGGGTGCCTTCACACAGCGCAGTTTTGTTGCAGTTTCAACTGCGCTCCAATTAAACTGCCTTAGTACCAGCAAGCTTCTTTCATCTAAAGGCGATGTTGACACGGATTGCAGCCGTATTGAGCGCCATATTTGCGCTCCAATACGGCTGAAATCCGTCCCAGCCATTACGGTAATGCACAGCTCTCAGAGAACTATGGATTCCGTCTCTCCTCCCCGCTTGACGAATCCGCCGAGCAGGTAGAAAGTGACATGTACATTATCCCGGCGGGATACGCGCGTGAATAATGGATGTCTATGGGGCCGGCGAGCTGCCGGACGCCCCGCTCCCGCCCACACGCCGTAATTGTGGGCGGAATCCGTCCCGCAATTACGACGTGTATAAGCCGTGTGAACTGGGCCTAACTGTTTGGAAAGTGAGTAATCATTTAGTGTGTTTGTAATCCACAAGACTTAGAAATATAACAGTTTCCCGGATACCACCTGACCCGCTTTATCAAGTTTTAACTTGGATCACTCCAGGCTGTTGTTATAAATAAAGTTGTCTATCAAATTGGATGACATGATATTCAAATTCAAACCTTAATTAACATACAATCTTTAGAAGACTTCTCCTTAAGGGCCGTTCACACGGCTTATCGCAGGGACAGATTGCAGCCGTACTGCGCGCCGTACTGTGCTGCAATATAGCTGGAATCCGTCCCAGCCATTATGGTAATCCACAGTTCTCAGAGAACTATGGATTCCGTCTCCTCTCTGCTCGGCGAATCCGCCGGGCGGGGAGAAAGTGACATGTTCATTATCCCGGTGGGATACGCGCCATGGATTATGGATGTCTATGGGGCCGGCGGGCAGCGCCCCCGCTTCTTGCTCAAGCCGTAATTGCGGGCGAAATCCGTCCCGCAATTATGGCTTGAATAAGCCGCGTGAACCCAGCCTTATAGTGATAAATAAGTATAAACCTCTATACAAATAAAAACTGAGAAAATATCGGGAGTTTGTATTTGTTTTATACTATTTTAAACCGTGTTGATTAAAAGGACACTTTTAAAAGGTTAAGTACCAAATGTCTGCTTAACATAGCTTAAACGTTTAGAGCCTGAGCGCTTTAGTACGGTGAAACGCTGATTAGTGAAAAAACTTTCTATAATTCTATTTAACTACCGGAGACCGCGTGAAACGACTGCGGATGGTGTCCGATGGATGAGCAGAAGGCGACTCGGCTATTTGGATTGGTGATTTAAAAGGGTTGTCTCACTACACTGATTGGGTTTTAATTAAAAGATCTTTAAAAAACAAGCAGCTTTGCAATATATGTTCATTACAAATGTCCTACTGATTTTGAGTTAGCCCTGTTAGTAGTAGTGCATCAGCTCCTGAAATCCCTATAGCAGCCGACCTGTTGATCCTTATCTCACTGGCTGTCAGGTCTGTATGACTCATCAGCCTCTGAATACAGGTCAGAGCACAGAGCCCCTCCTGCACAGAATGCTTCTGTAGTGGAGGGGGGGAAAAGGCTCTGGCTTCTGTGTCTGTGCTGCCTGGATTAACCCTTTATGTGCCTGCTTCCTCCTGCTCTCTACACAGATTGAGGAGAGCATAGGTGAGGCTGATCAATAGATGTAACAGCAGTGACCCTGTGTGTTACTATAATCATGATGTGTCTGTGGAGCTGTGACTATTCTAATACTATACAGATCAGGGGGCATGTGAATGCTTCATGCTCTGCAGTACTAGTGACATCCTGAGTATAGTAACACTTCACAGCTGCCCTGTGTCTGTTCTGACAGGGTCTGTTTGTTGCTAGAGATGTGCAGATTTGTATGCTACAGCAGGGGATATAGGAACACTTACATCCCCCCTGCTCTGCTATTAGCATTCACAGCTTCACAGACCCCACACTCATAGATCATCCCTCTCCTGTCTCCGTGGAGCTGACAGTGCAGCTGATCTAGGCAGGCACACACAGGGTTAACTCTGGCAGCAAACCCCCCCCCTCCTCTCCCTGCTGTATAGAAGTTATGGAGGAGAGCTGTCTGTGTGCTGAGGGGAGGGCGGGAAGAGGGAGGAGAAGAGGCAGACAAGAAGCACGCCCCTGAATTCAACTGCCAGGCACAGAGATATGCTGAAAGCTTGTAATGAGACAACTCCTTTAAGCTAACAAGCGATATATATGGCTATGTTCACACGGGTTAAAACGGGGCGCATTTCGGTCCGTAATTCGCGGCGTACTGTGCTCAAATACGGGCGAAATGCGCCCCAGTTATTACGGTAATCCACAGTTCTCAGAGATCTATGGATTACGCCTCCTCTCCCTGCTCGCACTACACGCCGCGGGGGGAGATAAGTGACATGTCAATTATTCACGGCGTTTACTCTCCGCGAGTAATGCATGTCTATGGGGCCGGCGGGCTGCCGGCCCCGCGGGACCTGGCGCCGATCCCGAACACACAGCATTATTGCAGGGTGTTAATTACGCCCCGCAATTATGCCGTGTGAACAGTTCTCTGATCTTCAGTTATTCTTCTCACCCAAAGGTTACATACGAGGTGCGCTTCGTGTTTATATTTATTTGCAGTGATTTGTTTCTAATCCACAAGACTCCAATCACAGTCATTGATTACTTACTTGAAACACCTTTCTGAACAATTTAGACAACTGAAAGAAGCTTGCTGGTCATAAAGGCAGTTTAATTGGAGCGCAGTGAAAACTGCACCAAAACAGTGAAAGCACCCTAAGGCTATGTTCACACAGTGCGTTTTTGGTGCATTTTACTTGCAGAAATGCAGAGCATTAGGCTAGATCAACACAGAAAAGTGAAAATGGAGTTCAAACGGCATTTTCACTTTGCTAGACCGCACCACCTTTTTTTGCGCAAAAACCATCACTCAGATTTCAGATTCCCAGCAGAACAGTACATCAGAGCAGCAGGAATCTGACGTCGGTCCTGTGGAATATATAACATGTTCTATATTCCCCCGGGCGGTTCTCGGTTTAGTAGAACCTCAGCATAAAATCCGTGCTGTATAGACTACTGTATAGATTGCTTTTATTGCTGTGCATTTCTGCAAGTTAAAAACACACCAAAAACTCAGTGTGAAAGCACCCTAACAAAAACGCAAGCAATTAAAAAAAAAAAAAAATGCAGTTTTTAATTAACCCCAATTTTACCTGCGTTCCTAATAGACTCAGGGGGCTTTCACACAGTTTAACTGCACTGTAAAATAACTGCTTTTAGGGTGCTTTCACACAGCGCAGTTTTGGTGGAGTTTTAACCGTGCTCCAACTAAACTGCCTTTTTTCTGCACAAAAAAAACCGCACCATGTGAAAGCACACTAATTGATGACTCACTTTCCAAACAGTTTATATAATTAAAAGAAGCTTGCTGTAAATAAAGGCAGTTTAATTGGAGCGCAGATAAAACTGCACCAAAACTGAGCTGTGTGAAAGCACACTTAGGGTATGTTCACACGGCTTTTTTGGGGCACATTTTGCCACGTATTACGTAGCCTATTGCGTTTAATACGTGGGGAAATGCACCCCATAATTACGGTAATCCATAGTTCTCATAGACAAGTGACATGTCAATTATTTGCGGCGCATATTCGCCGCGAGTAATGCATGTCTATGGGTCCATCGGGCTTCCGCCCCCTCTCCGTGGGAGTACACGCTTATTACACCTCGTATTCTACGCCAGGGGAGAAAAGTGACATGTAAATTGTTAGCGCCGCTTATGTGCCTCCGACAATGCATGCGAACGGGGCCGGCCGTGTGCCGCCCCCACCCCATTCTTTAGAATTACGTGCTAATCAGCACATGCTTCCAAAACACCTGGCGTATTGCTCCACCTACCATATGCACCCCAATACACTATGTGAACATACCCTTAGGCCATGTTCACACGGCTTAAAATGGGCCGTATTTCGGTCCGTAATTACGCGCCGGAGTGCGCCTATTACGGGCCGAAAACGGCCCATTCATTACGGTAATTCACAGTTCTCATATGGATAACGTCGCCGGGCGGGGAGATAATTGACATGTGAATTTCTAGCCGCAAATACGTGCCGCTGGTAATGAATGTCTATGGGCCGGCGAAGTGCCGGCCCCCTGCTCAGTCCCCCGCTCCCGCCCCCGTCCACACGGCGTAATTGCGGGCCGTAATTACGTCCTGCAAATACACTGTGTGAACCTAGCCTTACACGTTTTGACGTATGGTCAAACGCAGTGTGCACTAAGGCTAATTGATTATTCACTTACAACACCTTTCCACACAATTTAGGAAATTGAAAGGAGCTTGTTGTTAATAAAGCAGTTTCAATGAAGTGCACTACTCCAACAGAAAAACTGTACCAAAAACACCACAAAACCACACTGTGTGACAGCACCCTTATTCCTCAGTATAGTAAAATGTTGCATGTACCCTATACAAGTGCTATGTACGGGGAAAATGTAATACTTAGTAGCCACCCCCTCATGAACAGTAGGTGGGTAAGCAGTGGTTCAGTAGAATTTTGCATTTCTGCAATCTCCTTGTATGATAGTGTGGCTGTTCTGCATACTGGTGTGAATAGGTTTCAAACCAGATTTTGCATTAGCTTATGTCCAAATGTAATACTAGACAACCACCCCCCATTGATAGTAGGTAAGAGGCTACTCATTGGTATTTTACACTTGTAAAACCTCTTGCTTGGAATGGATGTATGGCCGGTATCTGCAGCTAGGGCCGTGTTCCTGTGATCCAAAGTAGATCTGATCCCTTGGAGTATATTCACATGGCGTGTTGAGTCTGGTGAACATACGCTTTTAGATACGTGTTAGGATCCATCTGTCGGACCCTAAAAGGACCCAAACACATAGCTAATAATGTGCAATGTGATTTACATTGCTTTTTAATATGAAACACACATCGGCGTTCACACGAGTGATCACTGATGAGTGTCTCACTGCGTCTTTCGATCCATTCCAAGAACTGACATGCCAATTTTTGATCTGAAAGACGCAGCAGGAGCCTTATTTTAAACCATAGTGTGTGATCCTTCTGCAGCTGCGTGTTGGATCCAATCGCTGCTGCGTTTTTGGATGCAATTTTTCGGATCGAAATCGGATCCAAAAGTTCTGTGTGAACAACCTCTTATTCTGTTAGTAACACCTGCAGCACATTACAGTACCATCCAGGTGGATGACATTTTATGCATCCGCATGTTCTAATGACTTGTGCTAAGGATTTGGAATTCTGCGGCATGTCAATTTCAGTAATAGAATGAGTGTAGATTTTCCAGAATAATTTCAATGGGGAGGGCGTGGGGGGGAAGCAATACAATATACTGCTGTAGATTTCTTTGAGGGCTCACCCACAGATCTGCAGTCATAGCCACAAGCGCAGATTTTAAAAACAGTGTTTTATTTTGTCCTTTAGGGCGCATCCCCACGGCATAGGACAAATACTGGCCGGTGTCCCGGCCGGTATTTGTCCCGTTTTGCGCCCGTCCCCACGGCCGCAGGGGAGGTGGGGTGGCAGCTTTTCTCCGCAATGAGCGGAGAACAGCCCTCCCCTTCCCATTGAGAAGCACAGAGTCCGTCCAAAAACTGGACGGAAGAAGGTGCATTGTTCTATGTTTTGGGCCACGCCGGAACCCACCCTGCGGGTTCATAACTTTTCCGCCCGACCGAAACCTAACCCGTGGGAGTGGGGACATGCTCTTATTGCCATAATCTATAAGAAAGGCCACAACAAATCCGACCCATGTGAACTTGTCCTTCGGGTCCTGTGTTGCCCCTAACCATAACTGGGTACCAATAGAGGTGTCTATTCTCTAACACATCAGGCCTCATTTCTCAAAACTAACAGTGACACCAATCAGAGCTCAGCTTTCTAAACTGATCTGGAACAATGAAAGCTGAGCGCTGGCTACTAGAAGCAACGAAGACAGCTTTGATAAATGTCCAGTGGGGACCATCTCCCAGTGGCACCTGATTAGGGATGGCACCGTCTCAGATCACCTGGAGTAACTAGTAGAGAGCTCTTCCCAGGACGGTCACTGGAATAGAAAATGCATGCACTTAATGGCAGAGTTCTTGTCCCAGTGCACTCCTACACTGCTAAGTACAGGGGCAGTGAAGTGAATTTGGATGAGACAACTACCACCCATATCACACTGTACACTCCTGTGTGGTGTGGGCACTGGTAGTGAGAGTAACAGGAGCCGCTCCCCCTACACCACAGGTGTCAAACTGCAGCCATCCAGCTGTTGGGAAACTACAACTCCCATCATGCATTTGTATAATCTATAACAGTGGGCATGATGGGAGTTGTAGTTTCCCAACAGCTGAAGGGCCGCAGCTTGACACCCCTGCCCTACACTGATAAGTGGGTGCTGCTGCATCTCTCTCCATCAACACCATCACTGTTGGGAAGAGCAGGCTTCTGTGTCATCTACAGTATAAACAATTAGGTGTCATCCCCCTCTCCTGACCCATGAATACAACTGCTGCAGCATGTCATGTGGACATCCAACCCCATGGCGGCAGTATTTCAGTTACAAACCAACACAGGACATGCTCACAAAAAGTTAGGGATATTTGACTTTTGGTTGAATTTTCAGGATGAACATAAAATTTCTAGAACTTTTTTTTTTTTTAAATAAACTAAATGAGACCATCTCTTAACTTTAGAATGCACATGTTCATCTGTTCAGTGTTCCAGTACATTTTGTACAACTTGCTGATCTCCAACAATGAGCTTAATGGCCAAATTCCCAACAGGTGTTTGATGGCTGAATCACCCAATACATTTAGGGGGTCAATTTGAATTGGGATTTAGACAGTCCTCCTCATCATGCTGTTCACACTCCGACATTATGAGACCAACACAAAACCTTACAAATGATCACCAGTACCGCACCATTATGAGGCTTCAAGCAGGATACTCTCAGCTGGAAGTGGCCACTGAGCTTAGAGCGTCATCAACAGGTTGCAACAGAGATACAGCAAGTCTGAAAGTCACAGAAAAGCAAACAACCTTTGGCTACATCACACATACTCTAAACTCAGTGGCCATTTCCGTCGTAGAGCACGTTGCTTGAAGCCTCTCCATGGCGTGGTACTGTTGTTCAATTGTAAGGTGTTGTCTTGGTCTCATAATGTCGGAGTGTGAACAGCATGATGAGGAGGACTTTCTAAATCCCCTAAATTTATTGGGCGATTCAGAGAAGAGACACCTGTTGTGAATTGTGCCATTAAGCTCTTTGATAGAAATCAGCAAGTTGTGCAAAAAGTATTGCAACACTGAACAGTTGGACAAGTGCATTCAGCTCTTACAAAATTGACTGAACCAGGCCTGGGCGAATCTCAGGAACCATCCTATAACTGTGCTTAGAAATTACTGTTAAAAAAAGTACTCTCTCCATCTTTCTAGGCTGGTAGCTACTGATGTCTATGGAATCCCCACTAAAAATATTCAACAACCACCAGGAGTTAGAAGCCTAAGGCTAGGTTCACACGGCTTATTTGCGTGGTGGGGGCAGGAGCGGAGGGCCGACAACCCCATAGACTTTAATTACCAGCAGCGCGTATTCGCCGAGCAGGGAGGAGACGTAATCCATAGTTCTCTATGAGAACTGTGGATTACCGTAATGACTGGGACGGATTCCAGCCGTAATTTGCGCACTTCAGCATGTAATTACGGACTGAAATACGGCCCATTTTAAGCCGTGTGAACATAGCCTAAGGCAGACTACTACTAATACTGTACTATGTCCTAAACTGCTACATTTGAAGGATATGTTCACACGGCGTGTTCAATACGTTTTTGGATACATTTTTAGATGTGTGTTTGGATCTGTGTTTTGGACCCAAACACATATCTAACAATGTGCAGTGTGATTTACATTGCTTTTACTTTGAAACACACATTGGTGTTCAGACGATACATGTTTTTCATGCGTCTTTCGGATCCATTCAAAGAATTGTCATGTCAATTCTTGATCCGTTTGACGCAGCAGACGCCCTATTTAATACTATAGGTGCAATCCTGCTGCAGCCAAAACGCATCCAAGCACACACCTGCGTGTTACGCAGCACTTTAGAATGTTTTTTCGGATCAAAAACATATCCAAAAATGTATTGACCACGCCGTGTGAACATCCCCTAACAAACCAGCTCTCAGCAATGAGCAGGACTACATCTGATGACCCTATTCATCACAAAGATCTGTAAGGCCTAAAGTACTACAAACGTTCTAAAAAACTAAATCTAATTATCATTGGAGTCCATTTGTAGATTGTAAGCCTTCGCGGGCAGGGTCCTCTCTCCCTCTGTACCAGTTATAAGTCATTCATTGTCATTATTGTAATCACTTGACATATCATGTATGTGACCCCCCTCAAATGTACAGCGCCATGGAATCAATGGCGCTTTAAAATAAATGTTAATAATAATGATTTATATAGATGAAAAAAAAACCTCTGACCCCGTGTCCCTGATTGGCAGTGACCCTCCTTGGGGATGGAGGTAACGGGCATAAAAAGACCAGGAAATAGACTGAGCCATAACATTAATAGATAGAGAACAAAATAATAAAGAGAAAAGATAAATCCAACCACAATTGCCTGCTGGTGGTGGGAGCTCCTAGGGCCTTTCATATCAGCTGTCACATCAAAGATCTGTCTCTGGCCCCATTTCGGTCATAGCATCTGGGTGATGTGTTATTATCAATCCAAGTCAAGAGGGCACAATGCTCCCCTGGGCCTGTTTTATGTGGAGACCAGAATAATGACCATTTTTCCCCACACAGGAGGGTTAATCCAGCAAACGACTATACAGTAAGAGAGTCATTTTCATCCATTCAGGCCGCAAATTCACTATTGATCCCAGATCATACAGTGTGAAATAAGTGGAAGCCATCAAAGCATCACTATGGTTCCTGACCTTCCACAGTCCTCATAAATTCTGACAAGCCCTATAGACACGAGTGTGGGCCGTGATATCAGGTAATGACCCCCCATCTATATTCCACGTCCATTCTGATCCGGATGAGGCTACGTAAAGTGTGGATTGCTCTGGGCTCAGGAATGCTACAATTATGGGATCGGGTTTAAAAAAAAAATCGTATAACCCCAGAACAGGGGAAAATAAAGCGTGCTGGGGCACCCGTCCATGTCCAATCTTGGTGACATCTACACAGTACAAAGAGGCTCTCTTCTTGCAGAGCATGTGAGCAGGGCACTGCTGCAATCTCATTAGCATAGGTCATTTTAGGAGGGCCTGGGGTGATCATCCATTGACAGCGGCTATGTCTGTGCAGTCACATAGAATGAACATGGCACCCACAGAGTAACAATGGCTGGCTGCACGGAGGAGAGGCTGGCATCAGCATCCATGTGCTGCTGGGATGGAGGCACAGCCATGGTCAGATGCCTCAGGCTCATTGTCTCAGGCAGGCAAGCACTGGCCATGGAATGCAAAGTGCATTCCCTCTATAGGAGAAGTGTCAGCCACACAACGAGGCGCCTTGTCATCTGCTTCAATGGAGTGACAAAGAGCCTGCCTCACCTAGCGCTGCCATCGCTACCATGCAGGGGATGCTTACCCTCAGCGCTGACAGGTCGATCTCATCCAGGCTGCGGGCAGGGGAGTCGCTCGCCATATTTCCTAGTCTCTGCTATTCCTCCGATCGCGCCCCTCGCTCAGCCCCGAATGTATGGCTCCAGCGGTCGGCTTGCCTGGGAGGTGGGCGGCTCTATCAGCGGGGACGGGGGGGAGGATGGCTGCAGGACATGCTGGAGCGGAGCTGTATGGACTTCTGCACGAGCGAGGCACATACACAGCGCAGGCTGGAGAGCCGCCTGTCACCGCTTCCTGGGAGGAACCAGACGCGGCCGCCGTGCCCCCCCCCTACTGGCAGAGCCGTGCTCTCTACAGACATGGGTGTGGTCAGGAGGCGGGAGCCACGCCCACTGCACATCCTCCCAGGTACCAGTGCGTGCGGGAGCCTAGTACATAGCTGTCACCCTGCTGTGTAGGGACTACAGGGCAGCATCTCTTGTAGGATGAAGGGGCTCTGATCCCAGCCCTTTAACTACTTAGGGGCCACTTCACTCCTCAGCGCAGCTGTGTGCCAGGCCAACATGTGACCTAGTGGCAGTAAAGGGACTCTGTCAAATAGATTATGCCATACTTGCTGAGGGCAGCACAAGCTAGTGTCAGACATGCTGTTCCCAGCGCTGTGTCCCGTATTCTGTAAGATGCTGTAGCGTTAGAGCATTTAATGCTCAAATCTTATTCATGAGCAGGTGTTAGCCCCACCTACCAAAGGCTAGCCCCGCCTACCTGATAGTTATTCACATGTTTCTACCTATTCATAGTAATAGGTTTATCAGTTGAGGTGGGTGGAGCTAGCCTCAGATGGGCAGGGTTTGAAAAAAACTGACTCTTCATGACTCTTTTCTGGCTAAAAACTGCAGATTTGAACATTAAATACTCGAAAACTGCAGCATCTTACAGAATAAGGGCATGTTCACACGCTGTTTTTGGACAAGGTTTTCCAAACCACATCAAAACCTCGCCTGAAACACGCTTCTTCAGATGAGGTCTTTGACGAGGCTTTGATCAGGTTTTCGACGAGGTTTTCACCCATACAAATGAATGGCCAGGACAAAAACCGCGGACAAAAATCGTGCCGAAAACCGTGCCTAAACTGTGCCTACAACGCGCTTCAAGAATTGAGATGACACTTCTTTTTCATTGCTTCCAAAGAAGCGTGTAAAAACTTCGTGTGTGAACTACAACAAGGTTTTACATAGGAATCAATGAAATGAACTGGGGGCGTTTTGGACAAGGTTTTAGGCGAGGAAGTGCTCGGGAAAACCCTTTGTAAAAAACCTTGCCAAAAAAAACTGTGGAAATGCCCTAAAAGGGTATTTCACACGGCATAATGGGACATATTCCCCTGTTTTTTCGCGCCGTATGCCTAAATAGGGGCGGATAAACCCCTTTTACGGGAATCCCCAGTTCTCAAGAGAATGTGGATTTGTCCCTCTCCCGCCCCACAATACGGCGAGCGGGGAAGGGAAATGACAGTCCCCTTATTCACGGGGGATACGCCCCCAGAATAATGAATGCATGGGGGTGAGGGTGACAGCCCCCCCCCCCATACACAGGGGTAATTGCGGGCAAAATATCCCGCTTTATTGCCGGGGGAAAAAGCCTTAGGGACACAGGCTGGAAACAGCGGTCTGTCACTAGTTTTTGGTGTTCAGCAAGGGGGGCATAATTTTGTGAAGGTTCTTTAAGGGGGGGCTGGGGGGAAAGTATTGGTCCCTGGAAATAGGTGAATAATCCCCCCAAAGGGAAAAAACAGTCCCCTCCTGCCTCCTTTGGGGCCCCCAGGATGAAGTGGGCCCCGACGTGCCCACCTTCGTCTACTCGTATTCCCGGCCCCGTTAGGGGTAGACCACCACAAGGAACTTGGTCTCTTACACAACAGCAGCTAGATTGGGATAAACTTTTTTTTAGTCCTTAACACCCGTTGTTGTACCACTGCAGATAATGGGTGGGGAGGGTTTGGGATTAGTAGCCCTCCCAGATACCCCAACCAGAGGCGGCATCAGGGCTTTCCTTGCGTGTCAATCTGTATATGAAATAGGAACTGTAGTGCCAGGATATATGGGGCCCTGCAGGGGTGTAGCTATAGAGGGTGCAGAGGTAGCATTCACTACCGGGCCCTGCAGTTTGAGGGGGCCCAAAAGTCCTTCTGCCACATAACAAGACACCAACATTGTAAGCGCCACATAGTATCACTTTTGCACTAGGGCCCAAGAGCTTGAAGTTATGTCTCTGGGGCCCTGAAATGACTGACAGCAGCCATGACCCAAAACTTAGTAGATTGCTCCATTACTGCCCCACTGAGCGTGCAGGTGTCCAACTCCCACTTCATGTGAGTGAGCAGTTTTATGGTTGTACAGTGTTAGGAACTGCTACGTTGTACTGTGCCAGAATTGATCCAATACCAGTCACAATACTGAGTCATTGCAGCCGTCCCTGACCCACAGCCTGTCTATAGCGTGTTTCCCACATTGGTGAAATAGACGTCCTGTTTCCAGTTGTGGCTGTGCCAACTTAAAATGGAATGTTTTAAAATGACACAACTCCATTGGCATCCAATGGCATTAAGCATAAATGGGACCAGAAGTAGGACGGCACTGCCTAAAATGAATGGATGCAGCCTACAATTCCACAGCTTGACTAGGGAAGGAAACCTGAAAGACCATAATGGAGATGCCACCAACTGGTGTCACGTTAGGAAGCCAGTGAATGAGACCACAGGGACGGACACTTGATTGGGCCACGATTAACATCCCTATTTGCCTTGGGATCAGAGCCTTTGGTCTCAGGCTCAGTGCCGCTAGAGTTCATTCTGCTTTTTCATGATATTGCATGTAGCCGCAGGTTCCTGAACTTCACGGTTTTATTACTGAATGGGTAGAAAATGGCTTTAAAGCAAAACACCCAGCAACAGCTCTGGGTAAATCCTAATAATTATACTCCGGAAGTCCTCCTCTTGCCTTTTCTTTACACACCTCGGACCACGCCACTCCCTCATTTAGCCAGTAACCTCTCTTGTCCCCCCTTTCATTGATTGCCTTTTGTCTCCAGTAAATATTTCCCACTGACCTCTGTGCCCACAACTACTCTCACTAGCTGTCTAAAATCATACCTCGAACTAGTGCCCCAAACCTCCCAGCCTCTAACACCATTAGGGCTGGGATGATAGGTAGGCAGAGTTAAGCGACCGCCTAAGGCTGTCAGTAAGGGGCACAATTATGGAGCAGATTCAGGAGCTGAGCCGGCTCCATACATGGCAGGTGCACCTGCCTTCAACCATTGTGCTATACAGCACAGTCCACCACAAAATGCAGCCCCCATGTATCACTCCATAACCAAATATCTATCTATAGCCTATCAGCTCCTTCTGTCACCCCATGCAAAGTTTAAACAGAGGTATGAATGGGTAGGGAGGGAAGGGAAGGGAATGATATGGAGGGAAGGATTCTAGAATGTTTGGTAAATTTTGTAGGGATGAGTTATGGCCGGATAAGTCATCATGGAGGTCTGGACGGGACGAAGAAGAAAAGGGAAAGAGAACAAGTCATAGAAGACGTCATCTGTGAGTCTCTGGATGTAACTGCACTGTAATCACTTATATGTCTGCAGAGCCTGTGTACAACTTGCATCCACTATATGGTCACTGTATGCAAGGAATATTGGTAGTAATGTTATAGTTTCTATTCAGGAACAGTATGGTGGTATTATAGAGTCACTATGTAGTGGTGATATTAGGTCATGGTGTGTGGTATTATTCAGTCGCTATGTGATGGTGATATGTGGTCATGATGTTGTGCTATTATTCAGTCACTATGTGGTGGTGATATATGGTAGTGGTGTGATGGTATTATCCAGTCACCATGTGGTGGTGATATGTGGTCATAATGTTGTGGTATTATTCATTCACTATGTGGTCATAGTTTTGTGGTATTATTCAGTCAATATGTGGTGGTGATATGTGGTCATGGTGTTGTAGTATTATTCAGTCACTATGTGGTGGTAATATGTGGTCACTATGTGATGGTGATATCAGGTCATTGTTTTGTGGTATTATTCAGTCACTATGTGCTGATTATGTGATGTGGCTGAGCCTGTCACAGGGACACAGGTAATAGAAGGGTTTAAACAGTATGGCAGAAGGCTACAGAGCCCTAAAGAGTAAAAGTTTGTCAGTAAGAAATATAATCAAGCTCCCAGCTAGAGCAGCTGGATCAATGAAAGCAGAGAACTGGTTGATAATCTAGCAAAGATTGTGTACACAAGGATGAGATAAGATCTGCTCTTACTCTGAAGGAAAGCAAAATCAGACCAGCAATGTCTTTGTTAATAGCCTTTATTTATCTTTGTCTACATGTTTAAAGACGTTCAATGTTGTGAGAATATCCCTTTAATAATCTATCTTAAAGAGGTCTTAACACAATAGAAAATGATGGCATATCACTAGGATATGCCATCATTGTCTGATAGGTGTGGCTCCCGCCTCTGGTACCCGCACCTATCTCTGGATCGGGCCCCTGAATGTCACAGTGCAGACTGGAGAGCTGACCGCACTTGCACTCTCCATTCTGTTCTGTGGGAGTGCACTGCACTGTGATTTTCAGAGGCCTGTTCCCTAAGGGCGCGTTCACACGGCACAGGATAAATACCGGCCAGTTTGCCGGCCGGTATTTGTCCTGTTTCGCTCCCGTCCCCACGGCCGCGGGAGGGGAAGGGGGGCTTTTCTCCACAATGAGCGGAGAACAGCCCTCCCCCCTCCCAATGAGCAGCACATCTTCCGTCCGGAAACCGGACCGAAGAAAGTGCATGTTCAATGTTTTGCCGCCGGACCGCCGGCTGAAAAACCGGCCGAAAACCCGTGCCGTGTGAACAGGGCCTTAGATAGATACGGGATCCTAGTGATATGCCATCATTTTCTATCGTGGTAAATCCCCTTTAACTAATAAAAAATCTGGCCTTTTCCCATAGAAACCAATTACAGTACAACTTTAATTTTTCCACAGCAATTTATAAAATGAAACTGAGCCCTGATTGCTTGCCATGGGCAAAAAGGCCTGTTTTTATGTTACAGTTTTGCTAAATGAGACATGAAGGTTACTTAAGATGGCACAAAGAGACAGTACAAAGTAAAAGATATAATTTACCTGAATATCCTTAAGATAATATACTATACACAGACATAACTGTACATCATGATGTCATAAGGGAGTATGGCGCTGGCTTACAAGCTGAGTCTGCTCCATACCTGCCATGTGTTGACTGTTAAGCCTTTATGTAAGGGTGCAGTACTGATCCTAGGGTAACAAGCGGTTGTTATGGCAGCCGGGGGCCTAATAAGGGCCCCCAATGTCTTCCAACCTACTTATCTTAGAACACTCTGACTGAAGAAGGGCCATAATTGTACACTGTTCTGTAATAAGTTACTATTCCAGAAAGTGTGTAAGTGAACGCGCCACCAAGTACTGCAGGGGAATTAAAATTCCCCCAAAAAGTTGGAAAATTAAAAAAAAGTTTTAAAAATATTTAAAAAAATTGAATCCCAAACACTCTCCTTTTTCCCATTTCACAAATTTAAAAAAAATTAAAGAAATAAAAAAGTCAACATACTTGACCATGTCCTTGAAAATCTGATCTATTAAAAAATAACACTATCCTGAATGTTAAATGGCATAGAAAACAATATCCAATGCCAAATTCGTTGTTGTTGCTTCTCGTACTCAAAAAATTGGAATGAAAAGTGATCAAAAAGTTGCATGTACCCCAAAGTAGTACCAATAAAAAGTACACTTCAGCTACAAAAAACAAACCCCCTCATAGAAAGAGAAAAAAAAGTTACTGGTCTCACAATACTCTATGGCAATGCATATTTAAAAAAATAAAAAAAAAGTTTAATATTAAAGGGGTTTTGCCACAAAGTAAAATTGATGTGCGAATCTTGCAAATTAAATAATAAACATTTTCACCATTCATCATTATAAAAAATTCTGCACTGTTTTTGTTTTAGCTGCTCCTTTAGTGATCCATTGTTTACAGCTCGTCTCCAGGGAATACGACCAGGGCTGAGAGCTCCTCAGTCCTTGTCGCACATGCTCAGACATCACTTCTCTCAGGCAGCTACTGAATGTTCAAACCCCAGGTGCTGTCACTCTACTCCTGTCCTCTGTACTCTTCAGTAATTAGTCAAACAATGTAAATAAATAAAAAGAAACCTCAATAAGGTCTGTGCATTGATAAAGAGAAATAAAATCCACAGGTTTGGTTCCTGCAGGAATTTGAACCTAGGACCCTTGTGCTGTGAGGTAAAAACTTCTGAGCTACTCACAGTTCTACACATAAACAGACCTTTCTTTGACTAGAGAGAGGAAAGGCATGGTGATATCATCCTGCTGGGTCACATGATATGCAATTCAAACAAATCACACACGCCCCCTTCTGAGCACACAGAGCTGAAGAGCTGGATGCAGAAGGTATGAAATGAGATCGTGGCAAAACCCCTTTAAAACATAATGAAAACTATATAAATTTGGTATTATCAGAACCATACTGACTTGCATGATATTTATACTGCACAAAAAAGCCCACCCTATAAAAAAAAGTTGCAGTTTTGTTTTTTTTCACAATTATACCTCACATACAATTTTTGGGGGGGTTTCTAGTGCATTAGATGATGCAGTAATTGGTGCAAATTTTCTCAAAAAATCATTGTAACAATCAGCAGTGGATCCTGTGTGCCAATCCTGGTTTTGGCGGTAAGGCATTTCTGAGAAGCGGAGTCTCAGGAGCCTGTGATTTTTACCCTCAACCATCGGAAGGGGGCTTGGAATCTGCTGCATGGGAACTCCAACTTCCGATGAGGTCACCTCCAGTGATGGCTGGCTTGCAAGCATGGTACAGGATGGCTAGGCAGAGGTGCAGTCAAAAGTTCAGGGCAGGCGGCACACAATCTTAGTCACAGCCATAGGCACAAAGTCAGGGCAGACGGAGTTTAGATGTAAACAGGTCAGGAAGGCGGAGGTCAATTGCAGAAATCACAAACAAGAACACTAGCCAAATGCACCAACAAATTTGCAAGGTAGAGTGGGGAAGGCGTACTTAAGTAGGGAAGGGTCCAATAGCATTGGCTCTGTAAAGCTGGGTGGTGCACGCTAGCTCTTTAAATTAAGACGGAGTGCGCGCACCCTTAGCAGCATACAGCAACCGGGAGCTAATGGAGGGAAGAGAAAAAGGCCAGGTACATCTGCAGCTGCCAGCAACAGCCACGGCGCATCCCGCACAAGCCTAATAATGAGATTGTTGAGCGGAGACATCCGTGCAACCGCGACTGCAGGCAGCAGCTGCAGCACAGACCATGACTGCCATCATATGACTTTTCGAAAGATGAAAAAATAAAAAAGTTAGAGCAGGAGGGGAGAAAAAAAAACTAACATGATAAAAATTAAAAGTGCTGTGGTGGGAGGAGATTAAGCCTTAAAGGGAATATACTGTATCATCAAAAAATGACTTATTGTTTAACTCACGTTTTTATGTTAAACACATTTTTTAGGAATTTTTTTTTAATTTTCCATATCGCTTTCGATATTGTTTTAAAAATTCTTAAGTCCTGCAGTTTTCACTTTGGCCACTAGGCCTAATAATGGTCTGACACTTCCTGTCCTGTAGAGAGATTTTCAGTACAGGCAGTCCCCAGGTTACGAACTGGATAGGGACTGTATGTGTGTTTTTAAGTTGAATTTTTATGCAAGTTGTAACATGTATATTTGTTAAATGTAAATCCAGCAAAAAAGTTTTTTTTTGTTTTGGATAGTGCAGGGAAGGATTTTTACATTTTTTTTGCTGTCTGTGCCCCTGTTAAGAAGATTTCACCTCGTTTTCACCTATTTGTGCTGCTGTGGCATGCTGGAACTTGTCGATCCACAGCTACTACCTGCTGCGGAACATAGAACTACAACTGCCAGTATGCCCCATAAGTCTTCATTTGTAAATAGGGGACAGATGTAATCAGAACGGTGTAAATCGGGGACTGCTTGTAGTCTACTCATTATCAGTAAAAGCAGGGTCAAACTGAAAGGAGACACCAATGTGTATAAATAACACAGGATCCACCAGTTACAATAGGAGATGTCACAGCTCCTCCTCTCTCCCTCTCTGCACACTTCTTCCCAGGTCACAGAGCCTGCCTAGAAAACTCTCCTACAGAAGTCAATGGAACTGAGTCAGTCTTAAAGGGGTTGTCTCACTACATTGATTCATCTTACCTCAGTCCTATTTCCTTGATTTCATTTTGAATTCAGGGGCGTGTGTTTACTGGTTTCCAATAGGCTGCAGAAGAAGCCAGGCCTGTAGCTATAGCAACCAGTGCTGGCAGCCTATCATGAGAGATTGAACAGGTCTGTAGCTATAGCGACCTGAGGAGCTGATGCAGCCCATACAAGAGGGGATATCTCAGAATAGGTAGGACACTGTTGATAGACATATATTACAAAGTGACTTGTTTTTGCAAGATCTTTAACATAAAAAGCAATCCTTGTAGCGAGACAACCCCTTTAAGGCTCCTATGTGCATGAAGCTGCTATAAAGTATATCTGACTGCTGTTAAAGCAGCGCAGGCAAGAATTCAGTCTCCACACTCATATACAGGTGACTGAATTGAGAAATCTACAATCAGAAAATCAAAATGGTGAAGAAGAAAAGAATATGTATGCGTGTCTTGATTTAATAAGTAAAAGAAAAAAATTGGCGACAGATTCCTTTTTACAGTCGGTGACAGGAACATTTTAACTCCTTTCCACCCTGTGACACCATTACACCCGGGTAATTACATCTTTCTTATGAACTGACATTATATTACGTGTGCAATGATGATGCTGGCACAGGCGCTGTTCCTGCACCATCACTGGCAGGTACCACCTATGTTATACAACCAACACCACACTAATGACTGGAATTAGAGAGAACTCTCTAGATCCACAGTCAATGTTAGGTAGAGGCTCCCATTATCACTCCATTGATGTCCCAAATTTGTACTCCAAGATGGTGCCGCTAAAAATACAAGTACTCTTACAGCTCGATTGACAGAAAAAACGGTGGCTTTTAAAATGTGGAAAGAAAAAAATATTGGTGCATTCTTAAATAGTCCACATAATTAATTTAAACTATTTTTAAAAACATTTTTCTTTTTGGATCTGCTATGATTGTGCGACTTATTTTTCACTCCTTGCCCATCTTACATAGTTGTCTCATATTAGCTGCCCGCTGTCTGTTTCTTTGCAGTTATTTCTGTCACAACTTGTGGTTTCTTATCTCAGCTCACATTTCCTCACACGTTTTTGATCAGAATTGGTGCAATTTTCTCTCCCAGCTCTCCAGACAGGGCTGACATTCACTGTGTCCTCTTCTGCACAGTACACTGCCAGTCGAACACTGCCCTCATTATGCTGGTCAATCAGCTGTGTGCTGCCTCTTGATTAGTTGCTTCCCCCTCTGATACCACTGTTTAGATTTGGTCTGCTGGGGCAAGTGGCTTAAAGGGAACCTGTCACATTGAACATGCTATGTCATCTACGGGTAGCATATCATAGAGCAAAAAGACATGAGCGGATTGCTATATAGTTTTGTAAGCATAAATTCCATAGAACTGATATTTTATTCCTTTAAATCCCTGCTTAATCCGGGTTAAGGAGTCCAGTAGGATGTGTTATTAGTGACAGACAAGTATCTGTGTACAAACGTACAAGTGATTGACAGCCTTTGTTGCATAAGTATGCATACAGAGATGACTGTCAATCACTGATAAGGCAGCTCACTGGAATCCTTACTCCAGAATAAGCAGGGATTTAAATGAATAAAATACAAATTTTGCTGAATCCAACAAAGCTATGTACCAATCTGCTCAATTCTTCCTGCCAGGGCTGTGGAGTCGAAGTCGGAGTCGGAGTCGTCATAAAATGGACCGACTCCGACTCCTGCAAAATATATAATTAGTTGGTCCAGTTAGTTCGATGCAGTGCAAATAGCAAGAGGAATTGGGTCCGGCCAGTGCTACTGCTCCCATATCTTCAGCCTCATCACATGAGGAGTGTAATTGATGACATGGAGCAGGCAAAGCGCTGCCCCAGGGGAAAAGATTCTGCTCCCATAGCAAACAGATTTCAGTAAAATTTTTCACCTTCTTTCATACAAGTAGAAGAGTTCAACCATTCATCTAAACTGACTGTGGCTGAGGCAATTCCTTTATACCCTGACATTGTTAGAGATGTAGCCCCTGTGGTCACCGCTTTGCCCCCAACCCAAGTTAGTGTAGAGAGGCCGTTCTCTAGCCTGGAAATAATGAGATCAGATGTGAGGTCATGTATGCAGGATCTGATGGAGGCAATACTATTTCTCACAACAAATTCAGAGACTTCACAAATGTTCCTGCAGTGTTTTGCATATTTACAATTTTTTTGTGTTCTAAAGTCATATCCAATAAATATATTTTACACTGACAAGCAAAATGGTAACAATGGTTTGAACTTGTGACTTTCAGGCTCCATATCTCTCCATCCACTACAGCTGTGTACATGAGGCTACTGTAATTTTATATAGAGTCATGTTAACTATCTTATACATTAATTGGACTTGCATCTGCTTAGTTCTGCAGATTCTTTTCTGTAACTGCATTGTTACTGTTTTGCTCCTAAAACTCAAAATGTTAATTTTTGATAGTATTTGGTAAATCCACCTTTTGGTTTTCAATACTGCTTGAATCCTTCTGGACTCTGGATCACATTCAAACATATCTTGACCAAAATCTGATCTCAGGTCTCTTCTACACATTTCCAATGTTGGTGCAGACTGGACTTGGATACAAATACAGCTTTTTCTTCAACTCTACCCACAAGTGTTCAAAAGATCAAAACATTGTTACCCTTTTTCTTATCAGTGTCTGTTCTACCTAAATAGCTTGATTATTGTATTATAAGGTGATAAACAGCCTGATGTTACCATTTTACTACAGTAAAGTTATCACTTAAACATGCGCCGTGTATGAGGGAGTCAGGAGTCTGAGGTTTGGGAAATTGAGGAGTCGGAGTCAGGGCTTTGTCTTGCCGACTCCACAGCACTGCTTCCTGCTATCCAAACTGCCACCGACAAACAGCATGTTCAGTGTGACAGGTTCCCTTTAAATGGGATTAGCTTTGAACATATAGGCAAAGGTAAATATAGATTATTATTACCAAACACATTGCTGTTTTGAGAAACTGCCAGATAGGAAAACCCAGTTAACCTAAAAGTTCTGAGCCCCAATTCAAAAACTGTAACAAGGCCCCCCCACCTATGATCACCATTTAAATTACGGGTGTACTCTTTTTATTCATTTTCAGGCACCATGGCTGCATACAGCTGTATGCTCTACGCACCTTATGGCTATGTTCACACGGCTTATTTTAGAACATATTTACGTCGGATTGCCGATCATAAATACGTTCCGAAATCAGTTGAAAATCAGTTGGAAATAAGTGGCACGTATTTCGCGACGGATTTACAATCCCCATTCATTATATGTGGTAAATCCGTCGCGAAATCCGGCCCAATAATTGACAGACTAATTGTTTTTCCGGCCGTTTTGCGGCCGCAAATCCGCGACGGCAATACGGCACGGAAATACATGTCGTCTGAACGACGACACGTATTTCCCATTAAGACCAATATTAAATGGCTTGCAACTTATTTCAGACTGATTTCGGAAATAAGCCGTGTTAAAGAGGCCGATAGCTACGCCTCTTAACAGTAACATAAGATACTGTAATGTTAGCAGAATCATTGTTGGACAACAGCTATCACACTTAAAGTGGTGTTCCTAGCATAGACTTTCATGGTATATCAGTAGGATATGCCATCCACGTCTGATGGGTGCGGGTACCATTCTATGTGAATTCAAGTACAACTAAGCGCTGTGTTCAGCTGTACTCGAGACTCCCATAGAACAATGGAGAGTCAAACACAAGCACAACCGGCTCTACATTTTGAACCAACATTTTTGGAAGACCCTGCTCCAAGATGGGTTCAGTTCCTGTAGTCGGGACCCAGACCTATAAGACTTTGATGGCATATCCTACCCACATGCAAATCTATGGTGGGAACACCCCTTTAATGCTGTAACTCTCTTTATTAACATTCATATATGTCTTTAAATTAGAGAAGAGAAGACACCACAGGTCCCCTCTTATCTGTGCTGTAACGAAAAGGTTCATGCTAGAAAAATTTAACCAATCTATGTTTCATCTTCCAATCTATACATTACAAAATGTACAGTGCTCTATCAATGATTTAACTCTTTCAGCTGTGCCACATTTGTATGCATGTTTTCCTTCAATGTGTTAAGAATATGCAAATATACACTGCAGCATGTACAAGATATTTGGGCTACCACACATACTTTAAAATCAGCACCTCAAACGTGGCCCCCACTTTGTGAAACTACAACTCCCACTGCCCCCCGTTAAAATATATAAATGCAGGGGGGAGTTTTTAGTTTCCCAACTCTGGGGGGACCATTTGAGGGGCCGCTTTAAAAATTAAGTATATCAAATCATATAATCTGCATAGGAAAACTGCAAAGAACTAAGGAAAGGAACTCCTCCCTACTTGCCTACCTGTTGTACTTTGGTGGTAATTGAGTAACTACATAATTATTAATAATAACGTTTGGCTTTTCACCAAGTCTTTTAACTGTAATGTCCTGAATTTGACGTAGTGACAACAGATATAGGTCTATAATTCCTTTACTTACCAACAGCTAGAGCAGGATTTAAGGTAGTAAACAAACTATTAAAGTGATGGCACATCGTTAGGATATGCACCAAGCAACAGGGCTGTGGAGTCAGTAAGCCAAAGCTTCAACTCCAACTCATCAATTTCTCAAACTCCCACTCCCTCATACGTGGCGCATGTTTAAAGTGATTACTGTAGTAAAATGGCAACATCAGGTTTTTTATCACCTTATGATACAATAATCAAGCTATTTAGGTAGAACATACACTGCCAAGCAAATGGAAACAATGTTTTTGAACTTGTGACTTCAGGCTCCACATCTCACCACCACACAGCTTTGAACTTGACATTTTATAGATAATCATCTTACCCAGGGCCGGGACGACGGGAAGGCCAAGGTAGGCGACCGCCAAGGGCGCCTACATCAGCCAATCCCAAAGTGGCGCAGGCAGGGCCCCGACCCTCGCCGCTCTCCAGGCCGCTGCCATGGGCCGAAGCGCCGGCAGTCTCTGTGACCGCTTCTGCGGAGCAGAGAGCAAGCGCTCCCTGCCCCGCAGACAGTGTGGGGCCCGCTCCCCAAGGATTGCTGGATCCTGCGGTGAGCCGCAGGGCCAACACAGCGGGCCGCCGGGTCCTCATAGCGCTGAGGACCCACCGGGGCGCTCAGCTGGCAGCGTCGCGATGAAGTGATGTTTATCGCGACGCTGGCCTCTCCTCGGCGCATAGCGCGTCCCCAGGCCGTGCGCCCGAGAGCTGCCGAGGAGCGTCCAGCGCTGGGGCGGGGCCCGAAGAGGAGCGCGCGCCCGGGGAGCAGGTTTAAATATGAATTTGTTTTTTTTACCTGCCTGTAGCCCCTATAACCCCCTGTGGCCCCCATAGCCTGCCTGTAGTCCCTATAAAAGCCGGGCCTGTAGCCCCTATATGCCTGCCTGTGGCCCCTATAAGCCTGCCTGTAACCCTAATGACTGCCTGTAGCCCCTATAAGCCTGCCTGTAGCCCCTATAAGCCTGCAGTAGCCCATATATGCCTGCCTTTTGCCCCTATAAGCCTGCCTGTAGCCCCTATAAGCCTGCCTGTGGGCCCCCATAAAACCTGCCCGTAGCCCCTATAATGAAATGCCTGTAGCCCCCCATAGCCGCCTGTAGCCCTATAAAGCCTGCCTGTAGCCCCTAAGCCTGCCTGGGCCCCATATGCCTGCCCCGTAGCCCTATAAGCCTGCCTGTTTCCCCTTAAAACTGCCTGTGGCCCCCATTCACCCCCCGCCTGTAGCCCTATAACCTGCCTGTACCCCTATAAGCCTGCCTTTGTGGCCCCTAAAAAGCCCCTGCCTGTGGCCCCCATATGTCTGCCTGTAGGCCCTATAAGTCTGCCTGTAGGGCCCTATAACCTGCCTGAGGCCCCTATAAGCCTGCCTGTTGCCCCTATAAAGCCTGCCTTAGCCCTATAAGCCTCCTGTGGCCCCTATAAAGCCTGCCTGTGCCCCTATAAGCCTGCCTGTAGCCCCTATAAGCCTGCCTGTGGCCCCCATACGCTTGCCCGTTGGCCCCCATACGCCTGCCTGTGGCCCTATAACCTGCTTTAGCCCCTATAAGCCTGCTGTAGCCCCTATAATGCCTGCCTGTGGCCCTATAAGCCTGCCTGTAGCCTCCATACGCCTGCCTGAAGCCCCTATAAAACCTGCCTATGGCCCCTATGCCTGCCTGTGGCCCCCATATACTGCCTGTGCCCCTATAAGCCTACCTGTACCCCTATAAGCCTGCCTGTGGGCCCCAAAAGCCTGCCTGTGGACCCATAATAACTGCCTGTGGCCCCATAAAACCCCGCCTGTAGCCCATATAAACCTGCCTGTAAGTCTCTATAAGCCTGCCTGTGGCCCCCATAAGCCTGCCTGTTTTCCCCATATGCCTGCCTGTGCCCCATATTGCCTGCCTGTAGCCCCTATAACCTGCCTGTAGCCCCTATAAGCCTGCCTGTGGCCCCATATGCCTGCCTGTAGGCCCTATAAACCTGCCTGTAGCCCCTAGCTATATACATGCCTGAGCCCCTATAGCTATATACCTGCCTGTGTGCCCCTATAAAACCTGCCTGAGCCCCTATAGCAAAATAACCTGCCTGAAGGTGACCCTATGTCTATATACCTGCCTGAGAGTGACCCTAATATCTATAACCTGTCTAACTGAGGGGACTTATATACCTATAATTAAGGAGTTGCTGGAAATGTGAGGATTCTAAGATATTTGTGTCCAAATCTGCAGGACGAGTATTGGCCAGGAGCAATCAGCATAAGGGTGGACCGGAAAGGAAAGAAAAGGAAATGAAACGAAAACTGATCAGAAAAGACGTCTCCTGTGAGTTTACTAAATGTAACTGCAGTGTAATCACTTTGATTTCTGCAGAGCGTCTAAATACAACTAGTATCTACCACTATCTGGTCACTGTATGGCGGTAAATGTAATCAAGCCTGTGTACAGCTGATAGTCACATGTGGGGGTCGTGTTTGTCAGGGGCTGGCGGGAAATTATTTGATCCTTAAGTAGTAATAGTTTAGGGTCTTGGTTTGTAGGAGTATTTTTTAGTAACAATCATTCTCGGTAATTTGCTCCATGTATCGGTGGATTATTCGGTGACTGTTATTTAGGGGTATTACACTGTCATACGGAGGGGAGCGATTTTGAAAAAGCAAATTTGTCAGGGCTGATTTCCATTGTGCAGTGACTGCTGAGGAGATGGACGGAGCTATGTGGATACGCAGAAAATTAGTGACAGGACCTGGCGCAGGGTGAGAGGAATTGGGTGGGGGGGGCATTTTTTGGGAGCGGGGGGGGGGGGGGCACCATTGGCTGTACGCGCCTAGGGCACTAAAATGCCTGGTCCCGGCCCTGATCTTACCTATCTTATATATAAATTTGACTTGCAACTATTTAGCATCTGCTTAGTTCTGCAGATTCTTATCATGTCATGTCAACTGCATTGTTACTGTTTTGCTACTAAAGATCAAAATGTAAATTTTTATTATTGTGTTAGTATTTTGTAAATCCACCTTTAGCTTTCACTACTGCCTGGGCTCTGGGTCAGATGCAAGCATGTCTCAACTGAAATCTGATTCCCAGTCTCTTCTACATGTTCCCAATATTGATGCATACTGGACTAGGTAAGAATACAGCTTTTTCTTCAACTCTACCCACAAGTGTTAAATTGGATTGAATCTGGGGACTGTGGAGGCCAATGCAGCAGCTCTACTTAATTATCATGAATCATTTCTTCGCCAAATTCGACGTGTCCTTGAGGTCATTGTCCCGCCAGAACACTTTGTTGTCCTTTTCAGATCCATAGTACTGGAGTGTACTATGTAACTCATCTTACATATCATATCATCAGGCTTCCTCCGGCGAACTTGACAGTCCCTTCATTTTCTCGATCCGTTAGCCCCCTTTTCCATTGATTCTTCCAAGCACATTTGCCCCCATCTGAGCCCAGTCTATAGACTTTTGTCTCATCGCTTCAAATCACCTGTTTCCAATCTTCTACTTTCCACTTTTTGTTTTTATTTGCCAACTCGAGTCCATGCTTCTTATGACATCATTGAAGTTGAGGCTTCTTCAGCTTTTTTCAGGCCACCATTCAAGAGCTGTGAAATGCATGTCACATAAGAGAACTCCGCCCAAGGCAGCAAGTTGGACCAATCATCTTGACGCGCCGAGACGAAATGGCGAAGGTAACATCCCAAGACCTGGTTGACCCTCTCTACCTGACCGTTCGTCTGCGGGTGGTAGGCAGAAGAGATGTCGAGCTTCACCTGAAGTTGGTTACACAGGGCTCGCCAAAACCTGGCTTGGGTCTCAGGAACCGACAAAGGTAGACTCGGCCCCGGGGAGGACTAGTACCCGGCAATAAGTCGATCGGGCAATCCTGTATGGACGATGCGAGAGAGGACTCTCGGCTTGTCTCTCGAGAGAACACATCGGCGTACTCCAGATATTCGGACGGCAGCCCGGGCAACGGCTCCTGAAGGGTCGAGCGAGAACAGGAAAGCACCGGGCGAGGTGCCACCAAACAACGCCCCCGACAGTTGGACCCCAACGAGTCACCTCTCCAGATATCCGTCCAGGACAGGAGAGTGGAGCCGCAGCCATGGAGTCCGAGGAGGACCGCTGATGAGGAGCGAGGCAACACATAGAAGGCGATTTCTTCCTTATCAGCGCCCCCACGGGGGGGACAGGGGCTTGGTGACAAACTGATGGTGGTCCGCTAACAGCTCCCCGCTGACGGATGAGATGATGAGCGGTTTTTTCCAAGCGGAACCACCGGAAGCCGATACTGCTTCACCAGAGACTGGGTTTGATGAATTCCCGGCTGAGCCCGAATCCAGAAAACGCCGAACCTGGAACGAGGTACCAGTCTCTGACACGACCTGCACGGGTAACAACAGACGTGGAGACGAGGAGTATGCACAATAGAATCCTCTCCCACAGACCCTAGTGCGGAAGTTTCCCGCAGGGTTGGGGGTCTTGGGACAATTCCTCCGGGAAATTTCTCTGGGCTGCCACAGTAGAGCCACAAGTTTCCTTTGCCGACGCTGCCAACTCTTGCTCAGAGAGACGACCCGATCAATCTGCATGGGCTCCCGTAGTGTTGGCGACTGTGGCGCAGGAGGCCTCTGGAACACCGGTGCCTGGCGAGGAAACCGGCGAGGCTGGGCTGACTGACGCTCTTGCCGAAGTTCCTCCTCCTATACATCGATGCGGGTCGCTAACCGGATCAGGTCACTGAGGGAAGACGGGAGGTCTCTAGTGGCCAAGACGTCCTTAACGCGGCTTGAGAGCCCTTTCTTGAAGGTGGCGCACAGAGCCCCCCTCGTTCAAGCCGAAGCTTGGGACCCCTCAGAGCCACAGGAACCCGTTGAGGCAGGAACAACTATGGGGAGGGCGGAGTTTCGCGGGCGACGGTGATGAGCAGCTGCACCATGGAAGGAAGAGTTGCTCAAGCTGCTGCGCTTGCTGCGCAATCTGTTGCGATTACTTGACCACGACGGTGGTGATGTTGACAACGCTTGGCAAGGGCACCTTGGCGAGATCCATGGCCGGATCCTACTGTAACGGTCTGGAGGTGGATCCACTGGACCACCGCAGGCGATAGCGTAAGCCCACACCAGGAGTGAAATCTAAGTAGGTCCCGGGATTCACCAAGAGCCCCCCGAAAACGGATGGTCTTGCGCGGCGGGAGTACTACCAGTCACTTCGAGACGGTTCGTAACGTAGACAGGCAGAAGGCAGGCTGCGGCAAGGTTCGGGTCGGTAAACGTAAGCCCCGAGGTTCGGTACACGGTAGACAGGAATAGACAATACTAGAAGCTTCTCCAAATGGGAAATACACCAAGGATCCGGCGAAGGCCGCCAGGAGGAGGCTGGACAGTGCCCGGCACTGACCAATTACCGGCTCACTGCCCCTTTAAATTCCAAACTGTCGGCGTGCGCGCGCCCTAGAGGCGGAGCCACGCGCTGGAAGACGGAGACAGGATGAGCAGGAGCGTGGCCGGGTAAGTGGACGCCGGTGGGACGGGGGAGTGACGACCCGACGTGCGGAAAGGGCTCCCCTAGGTGTAAAGGGGTACGGACGCGCCTGCGACCCGGGACAGTGGTCGCAGGGGCGTCCGTGACAGCCAAGGTGGTTGTCTATAAAATGATGGGAGTCTCACATTTAAAGCTGTAGGGGATGGGGAGATATGGAGCCTGAAAGTCAAAAGTTCAAAAAATTGTTACCCTTTTGCTTGTTGGTATAAGATATTTCTGTTGGAATACAACTGTAGAACACAAAAACTTTAATAAACTGTAAATATGCAAAACACTGCAGTAAATAGGAAAAAAAAAGTTTTAAACAACTTCGTCCTGAATAACATTTGTGGAGTCCAAGAATTTGTTCTGAGAAGTACCGCCTTCATCAGATCTTCCTTCATAGATTCCCTCAAATCTGATCTCATTATTTCCAGGCTAGAGAATGGCCTCTCTACACTAACTTGGGGGCAAAGCGAAGACCACAAGGGCAACATCTCTAACAATTTTAGGGTATAAAGGAATTGTCTCATGCAGAGTCCGTTCTAATAAACGGTTGAACTCTTCTACTTCTTCAAGAGCAAGTAAAAAATTTTGCTGAAATCTGGTCAATCTGCTTACTATGGGAGTGGAATCTTTTCCTCTGCTGCAACGCTTTGCCTGATCCATATTATCCAAATAATTTTCAAAATTAAACTCCTCATCTGATGAGACTGAAGATATAGGAGCAGTACCACTGGCAAGACCCAATTCCTCTTGCTCTTTGCACTGCGTCGAACTAACTGGACCAACTTATTATATATTTTCGGAGTCAGAGTTGGTTCATTTTATGACAAGTCAGATTCCTGAAAAATGGACACTGACTCCGACTCTACAGCCCTGAGAAGCAAGCAGAGCAGTAATTTCATTCTTAGGGTTGCTGTGGGTCCACGAGGATGGATGCCCACTGATCATAAAGGGTTTTATCGCCTAGCTATATGCCACACTTGATAAAATTGGAATACCCTTTAACATTCTAGATATGTTATTAGATTGGGCTGTGATCCCATTGTCTCTAGTACTGTGCTGTTGTCACTCTCCAGCAGTCTTCTTTTTCTTCCGGTCTTTTCTAAACAGGATTTCACCTCTGTAGCTGCTAATTGGCTGCAGTGGTCACATACTGTTGGATGACATTGCTAATTAGAAGGAAATGCTTGGAATGGGAATGTCAGCCAATGGCGTGTTACCGCTGCAGCCAATTAGCCATTGTAGTCTAGACATCCCATTCAAAACAAAGACTGGGAAAAAACAGACGACCTACTTATTTAGGAAGCCTGCTCTGTGCCAAAGGCTAGATTCACACCATCTCCGTGCCTGGTTAGTATACTATTATTTATTTTAAGGTGCTAATAATTCCACTGTACACATAAAAAGGAATGTAAATATATAATATGACAACAAAAAGGAAGAATAATCTTCACCTGTATCAGAGACACTGGTACCCTGCCTCCATGGGCTTTTGGTCTTCAGAGGAAGTACACACATACATGTTTGTATGGTAGTATGGAGGCAGAAGCAGTGTCGGACTGGGGTGTTTGGGGCCCACAGATGGAGTTGATTCTAGGGGCCCACCAGTTAAGCTGTTTCTGGGCCCATTGGTGGAGTTTATTTCAGCCCACCCTACAGCTACTGTAAATGACTGTACATACCTTCTATGCTTTGTCTCTATTTCTATAGTTTTTTGCCTCTTCTGAGGATGTATAAGCAGCAGAAAAACAACTCCAGGTCTATCATGCTCAGGGGTCCACGGGGGGTTTCCTCTATCCCCCTGTGGGCCAGGGTTATTGTAGGCTATTTTGAAGAAATGGGTATTCAGTTTACTTTTGAAGCTGTAAAAGCTTGAGGGCAATCTGATGTGTTGGAATAATGGAATCCAAACTATGCAGGTGAGAAATCCTGGAGGTGATTGTGTGAGATGGTGACACGGAAGAAGGAGCTTTTTTCCCATAGCCTTTTAGAATATTTAAATTTCAGTGGAGCGTCAAGGAATTAAGGGCGACGTCCCAATATGCAAGTGCAGGTTTTTGGTCTATTTTGCACCAAAAACACTTTTGATGCCATGTTCTCGATGTAAATGAACTTTCATACACCAAAGCTAGGCACATTATACAGCGGGCACGAAACATTGTAATGCGCCTAATAAGGCGCATTACATATAGTAGCAATGATTCGCTGTGCGCCTCCATAACGCAATGCGCCTATTGAGGCGTATTACATACACCAGTAATGTGTATGTGATATACTTGTAATGTGTATGTAATACTCTTTGCGCCTCCATAACGCAGTGCGCCTAAAAAGATGCATTAAGTTTACTATGCAAGGTATACCAGATGCCAGATTGTTAAGAGGATCATACTTTCAGGCTCATTTTATACTGATTAAATGCACCTAAAAACTACTGCAGCATCGCCAATTTTCGGACATGTCGCCCTAAGTCTCCCCACACTGACATGGTGCCTCTCCCTTATGAGAAACCTTATGAGAAGGATGTTATGAGAAGACTTTAGAATACCCGAGGAGTGGTGTAAATTAAAGTAGAGATGAATGTGGGGAAAGGTTGTGGAGAGAGTTGTATGTCATGGTTAACAGTTTAAATTTGCTGGGCAAGGGTTGGCTAGTGAAAGTTTTGGCAGAGGACTAATGAAAAAAGAAGTGGATTAATGGGACAGCAGATTTAAAGGGGTTTTGCCATGAAGTAAAATTGACATGGGAAGTTTGTATATTAAATGATAAATATTTTCACCATTCATCATTATTAAAAATTCTGCACCGTTTTTCTCTTAGATGCTTCTTTAGTGGTCTATTGTTTACAGCTCGTCTCCAGGGGATACGACCAGGGTTGAGAGCTTTTCAGTCCCGGTCGCACATGCTCAGACATCACCTCTCCTTTCAGGTAGCTACTGAGTGTTCAAACCCCAGGTGCTGTCACTCTACTCCCATCCTCTGTCCTCCTTAGTAATTAGTCAAATAGTGCATATAAATTAAAAAAGAAACCTCAATCAGGTATGTGCATTGATAAAGAGAAATAAAATCCACAGGTTTGGTTCCTGCAGTTATTTGAACTGATGACCCTTGTGCCTGGAGGCAAAAGTTTTACCTCTGAGCTACAATGTAGCTACTTACAGTTCTACACATAAACAGACCTTTATTTGACTACAGAGAGGAAAGGCCTGGTGATGTTATCCTGCTGAGTCACATGATATGCAATTCAAACAAATCACACACGCCCCCTTCTGAGCACACAGAGCTGAAGAGCTGGATGCACAAGGTATGAAATGAGATAGTGGCAAAACCCATTTAAGGATGAATTAGAGGGCAGCCCGATTTAACCTCTTACTGACATTTGAAATACCAGTACGTCATCATGTCGGTAAGGGGCTTTGTAGTGTGATCGCGGCGCAATCCCGCTACATAGCCGGAAGGTTCCAGCTGCTAATTGCAGCTGACAACCACTGGTAACAGGACGGAATGGACTGCACACTATTTCTCACTCCATGACAGCTGGAAGCCTTGTAAAGGCTTGTATACCGAAGATTGACTGCCATAAAAACAAAACTCCCGCACACATGGCACAAGTAAATTTTTTCACATTTTGCCCAACTTTTTTCCCAGTATTTTCTATAGCACGGTGAATGACACCATTAGAAAGTACATCTTGTTCAGCAAAATAAAAGCCCCCATATGTCTATGTAGGTAGAAAAATAAAACAGATATGACTCCAGAAAGATGGGGAGGGAAAAACCACCGTGACAAAAAATAGGCCTCTACGGGGAGGGGTTAAAACAGTCTTTACACAATTTTATATGAATGAAGACCTCTGAACTCTTCCTTGACAGCAGATGTCAGAGAAAAGATAGATTTTACAAGCTGACTTTTTAACCAGATGGGTCTGGCAGTGATTTGTCTCTTCTCCCAATAAATTATAGCTACCTAATGTGCATGGCAAATTTTAGACAAGGATTTTTTTGCACAAAATAATATGCATATTTCAAAAACAAAAATTGCAACTGTATACTTTAACAGAGCTGTCAAAAAGTATACAGTCACGCGTTTGTCGAATTTTTTAAAATTTTAACGGTAAAAGTGAATTTAATTTTCTAATTCAGATGGATCCAAATGTCACGGTCCATGCCGCAGTCCCCGCTCCAGACCGCAGGCATGCCGGTGTTTTCCGTTTGCGACCTTTGTCCCCTCTGCTTGTCTGTACTCACCTGTCCTCGCTCCTGCTCCAGTACTTCTGCCGGTGGCCTATGCGTTCACTCACCCTCACTAGGGCACGTTTGCCAGCTCGCCAAGATTTAATGAGGCAGTACACAATTACCTGACCAATGACCTTTGACCACCAGGGACTAAGGAACTTCCTGCCTCTGCTCTGGGTCAGTTTGTTGATTTTTCCACATTGCTCCTGACCTCTGGTTGCTGTCTGGTTACCTGCGTTGTTGCTGCTACCTGCCTGTGACCCGTCACCTGTACCTGTACAAGCTGTCCTCCCTCCGGCACTTCGGCTTCCCCCAGGGATAGCCATGTCAGGGGTATCGACTGGGCGGTTCCCCTCAGCTAAGTCCATCCAGCCTTGCTGCGGGCTCAGGTGAAGACCGGAGGCTCCTTAGATCCTGCTTCCTGGCGTGGTCTGCATCTACAATATCTGTTGCGGTGGCCCAGAGGATCCACATATATCCATTTCCACCATAACACCAAACTTATATTGTACACCAATATATGAGCATATTGTTGCCAGATATTGATGGCTGTGTGTTAAGTTATTTTGAAGGAACACCAAATTTTACAGGCTGTACACTGACTACTTAACAAGATGTAGTGTTTCTGTGATTTTAAAACCTTTTTTACTCTTGTCCAATAAAGTGCGTTTTTTCAACTCACCAACATTTCCTAATTTACCCCGAGCACGAGTGCTGAAAATTCCTTGTTCATACTTCTGCTTTGGATCCCGCAGTCGGATACCTACCTCTCTTCAGTGCACCGTGTGTGGAAGGGGAGCAGTCAGATCCTATATGGACTTCAAATGCCGGTGAGCGTTTTCTGTTTTCTTTTTACACTGACTACTGTACATTGTATCAAAGTGTTATATCTCCAGTGTTGTTCCATGAATCTACCATTAGTTTCCAATTAGTTTCTAAATATTTCAGATAAGAAACAATAATTAATTAAATAATAATTAAATGTCCTTTGGAAATTACAAACACCTTCATTACTTACCTGCCCAGCCCAGGTGTCTGGTTCCTCACATTATCAGATCTCCCCCCCCCATCCAGATTGGTATGAACACGATTCAGGTGCTTGCTAATTGGATGGAGAGTCTGGTCAGCCTGGTACACCTCCTCATGCAATGACAGGCTGAGGCTGTTGCTACACCTCCTGTGGTAGTTCCAATGCCACCACCAGCAGTGGTCCGAGGTCCGAGAGCCAAGAATGGGTCCTCAAACTCCCCCCATCACCACCACCGCTCCTGAGTGGAGTTCTCTAGATACATTTTTTCAGTCCATAGGGCTCATATACTCTGAGCCAGATCACGCACCACTTGCGGAAACTCAGCTTTTGATAACATGACAAGGTAAAAGATCAGCTGAGGATTACTGCACTGAGTTCCGCAAATGGTGCGTGAGGGCTGGTTGTTGTGACTCAGCTTAGAAGTCCTATTCACAAAGGGCCTTTCCGACACCATCAAAGATGTCTGGGTCAGTCATCCCAACCCCAGTACCTTAGAGCAGGCTATGGCCCCTCCAGTGCATATCGACCACAGGCTCCAGAAGAGGAGAAGGAAAAAATCAGGACCTGACCACCTATCTGTATCATCTATGTAATAATAATAATAATAATCTTTATTTATATAGTGCCAACATATTCCGCAGCACTTTACAATTTGATGGGAGTAGGTACAGACAAAAATACATATACAATACATAACACAATGAAAAGCTGCTTACAGATGAGACACAAGGTGTGAGGGCCCTGCTCGCAAGAGCTTACAATCTATTAGGGTGTAGGGAAGAAAGGTAAGAAGTGCTAGGTTTACAATGGTCCAGCCATGTGAAATAAATATGGGGTGGTTTAGAATTCGGATGAACCTGCCACCCAGACAGTACATCTATATACAGATAAGTGCTGAATTGTAGGGAGTGACAGAAATGTGTGCGCTAGAGAGTGGAGAGGGGAGGTTAGCAATTAGGGATTCTGGTAGGCCAGACTGAGACAATGTATTCTCAGAGCCCTCTTAAAACTATGAGCATTGTGAGTGTGCCTGATCGCCCGTGGTAGTATGTTCCAGAGAACTGGTGCCACCCTTGAAAAGTCTTGGAGGCGGGCATGGGAGGTTCGGATGACTGAGGAATGTAGTCTAAGATCATCCGCCGAGTGGAGAGACCGGGTAGGGTGGTAGACAGATGAGGGAGGAAATGTAGGAGGGTCCAGCGCTGTGGAGAGCTTTATGGGTGAGTGTGATGAGTTTATATTGTATCCTGTACTGAATGGGCAACCAGTGCAGTGACTGACACAGGGTAGAGGCATCAGTAAAGCGGCTGGAGAGAAAGACTGTAATTTTCTTCCTTGCCTACTAAACCTGTATCTTCCCCTTCTACTCCATGAGAGTAGCTAATACAACTTGGGGCCATGGAAGCTAAAACCAGGAGTGAATACCACAAGAGAAACGCCCTTTGTCTGTTCTGTGGCAAACCTTGTCACTTTCTTCGGAGCTGTCCCACCAAACCTAGGTCCCAGTCGGAAAACTCCAGTGTCTGAATGATAGACGGAGGAGCCACTCTGGCAGCCAGGTAGGTTCCGATATTATTTGAAAAGTATTTTTGTGTCCTTGTTTTCTGATTCTATGTCTGTATCTCGGCATGCCCTTGTTAATTCCGGGGTGGTTGGTAACTTTGTTGATTTTACTTTCGTGTCAGCAGTAGGTCTGGATTGGTGGAGCTGGATCATCCTGACTTTACTGTGATAGCAGGAGGGAGGAGGGAAGATCCGCAACCTGCAACCCCCCCCCCACCTCCCTCCAGTTATGTTTGCAGGTTGGCTCTATCCATTCTGAAGTTTTAGCTTTTTTTGCCATGAACAATTTATCAGCAGATATTATTTTGGGTCTCCCTTGGTTACGTGCTCTTTGACTGGAGCAATAGAAAGTTAATCAAATGGGGTCCTTAATGCTCCTCCCAAACTGAAATTTCTTTGCATTTTTCTGAGTGCCGGGGGAAAGGAAGAAAAACCCTTCCTGTTTTTATTTCTGCCCTTGTTTATTGTTTTTTCACCAAAAAGCTGTGATGTTTTCCCCCTGCAATGATCTTAGGACCTTTTGGTATTGAACCCCTTTCCCAACAGTTTGAAATCCCCCAAAGGGAAAAAGGAATTTTTAAAATTTTGTCCTCCCCCCAAGCGTGAACCCCATGCGTTTTACTGAAAAATGGTTTTTAAAAGGGGGACATATCTACCCTTTCCCCAAATTCCCCCAATGGGGGGCTTTTTCTTCTTTTTTTGTGGATAAGAAGGAGGGGGGGCCCTTAGTCCCTGTATTGAAAAATCGAAAGGTTTAAAACAACTTTTTACAATTAAAACAACAGTCCCCCAATTTCCATTTGATCCCTGACCCTTTTTAAACCCAATTGGGGGTTTTGCCCCTGGTTTTCAGCATAAAAACCTCGCGAGGGGGTTTAAACAAAAAACCCGGGGGTAGCAAAGTAGCAGTTTCCCTCGGGTCCCTGTGCTTTGGGGGGCCCCCGGTGCAGTTTTGCAACCCCCACCCCGCTCCCCCGGGGTTAAAGGCCGCTCCGGGTGCTCCCCGGGAAGGGAAATATACTATTTTCACTCCCGGGGGGGGGGGGACCCTGGGGGGGGCCCCAGCGAAAACTGCCTCTGGTCCCCGGGGGCTTTTGTTTAATTTCCCCCCGTTTGGCCTCGGGTGTCACATCACCCCCGCCCCCGCGCTGAGCGAGAGGCTGGAGCGAAAGCGCATTGGGGATAGAAGGGGCCCGGAAGGTAAAAAGTTTATTTTTATTTTTTCCCTTTCCCTAAAACCTCCCTAAATACCCCCCCCTGCCTTTCAATAACCCCACCTCCCTCCCATAGCTCCCCCCCCCTATCTACATAGCCCCCAGCCTTACCTATATACCCCCCAGCCTGCCTACATACCCCCCCCAAGCTCCCTATATACCCTCACCTCCCCAAACATAACGCCCACCCTTACCTAATTCCCCCCAGCCTGCCTAAAATACCCCCACCCTGCCTACTTTAACCCCCCGACCTACCTTTTATACCCCCAGCCTGCCTATATCCCCCCCTAAACCTTCCTATTTTCCCCCACCCCTCCCAATATGCCCCCCGGGCCCCCCTTGCATAGCCCCCCACCCCTTCCTGAAAGCCCCCACCCCTGCCTATAAATCCCCCCAGCCTGCCTATATATTTTCCCCCACCCCCTTGCCTTTTAAATAAAACCCCCCCCCCCGGGCCTATCAACCCCCCCCCCCTTCCTATATCCCCCCATACTCCCCTCCCGTAGCCCCCACCCTTGCCTGAAATAGCCCCCAACCCTGCCATTTACCCCCCAAAAAATGCCTGCATAGCCCCCCCAGCCTACCCTTTTTTCCCCCCCAGCTTCCTTTTACCCCCCCCTTCCAGCCTGCCTATTTTTCCCCCCGGGCCTGCCTTTTTAACCCACAACCTCCTACAAACCCCCCACAGCCGAAAAATACCCCCCTTCCCTAATATATACCCCGAAACCCCCTGCCTAATACCCCCCAAGCCCCCCAAAACGTCCCCCCCCACCCTCCCCTAAAATACCCCCCACCCGGGCCTTTAAATACCCCCCACCCCCTTCCTGCTACCCCCCCCGCCTCCCTATATCCCCCGACCCTCCAAATATCCCCCCCAGTCTGCCCTATATAGCCCCCCCCTAAACATGCTTAAACATACCCCCCCCAACCTGCCTAAAATAGCCCCCTCCCAATGCCTCCCTTAGCCCCCCCAAAAGCCTGCTTTATATAGCCTCTCTAGTCTGGCCTGCCGGGGAATGGGCCCTTTAGCCCCCCCGGTAAAAAAGCCTGTCTCCCTTATACCCCCTTTATAGCCCCCAAAAAGCTTGCTACCTATAAAAAACCCCCGAACCCTCCCTGCCCCCCACTTGTAGGACCCCCTTTTAAAGCTAAAAAAACCCCCGCCTACCTATTAAAAGGGCCCCTTTTAAGCCCAACCAAACCCGCTTTTCCTCCCTGTATAGCTTCCTAAGCAAACCTCCCCCTGCCTTTAGGGGGTTTTCTATTCCCCTACCAAAACCCGGGGCCTATCGGGGGGCCCCCAATATTCTAATCAAAACCCCTGTGCCAAAGGGGGACCCCATATAGCCAGGAGGGCAGGCGGGGAAAAAAAGGTCAAATTCCCCTAAGATATTTGTTTTCAAAATCCCCGGGACAATTGGTCGGAGTTTGTCATGTTTTGGGTCGGGAACCAGATCCCAAAACAAAAGGGGGGGAGTCAATGACTCGTCAAAAAAAAACATCACCGGGATTTCCAAAAGATTTTCCCTCATTTTAAATCACGTCAAAGTCGGGCAGATTCTGTGTACATGGTTTTCAACCACTATAGGGGCCACGGGTAATGGGGGTTTTAATATCCCGTCTGCAGAGTTTGTTTACCCCTTTTTAATATACCACTATATGGTCACTAAAATGGCTGTTTTTTTTGGTCTCTGTTTTCTGATCATAAAAAAAGTGTGGGGGTATTTTTTTCCCACCCCCTTTTAAATGGTATGTTCGGACGGTATAATCAGGCCCCCTTTGAAATTTGGTTTTTGGAAATTTTTTGGGTCGGGATAGTGGTTTTGGGTTTTGGGTGGCGGGTTTTGTTATTTTTAAATATCCCAGGGTGTTTTTATTTCCCCCTTGTTTTTTTCTCCCTTACCCTAACACATGTCCTGGTAAAATGCCATGGCCCAGGGGATGGGCGAGGGGGGGGAGGGGGAGGGGGGTCCCCACCCCAAAAGGGTTTGTTTTGGGGGCCCCCTGGTTCTCTATTTAAAGGGCCCCTGTCTGGGGGGCCCTTTTAATCTGTTTTGGGAACCCAAGAAGGGGGAGGTGGAAGATACGTTTAAACATGGAGGGACAATTCAATACCCATTTTTGCCCTTCAATGTCGTGTAAGGGCACCGGGAGTCCCCAGTAGTTCTTTAACAATGTTTTTTAGAATCTCCTAGGCCGATTTTTTGGGGGTATACCTGGATGAAAATTTTAATTTCCCCGTTTTAATTGGGCACTCATGTTTTAAAAAAAGAATATTAATACGTATGTAGCCAAAATTTAAAATTCTGGGTTTTCCAATCTAAATTCCCAAACGGGGAAATCAGAAATAAATTTTTCCCCTTGGTTTGGTTTTCTTCCCTTTATGGGTTTTCAAACATTCACCAGAAAGGGAAAAACAAAGTTTAAAATTTCCTTTTATCTTCCTTTTTTCCCACCAAACATTTTCCCCACCTTGATTAAAATTTTGAAGGAATATGCCCCTTTTTTTCCCCCGTACTAAATATGTAACAATGTGCCCCCAGAACAACCCGGGTTTTGTAATTTTTTCCCAAATGTCTGTTTGGGTTCCAAAAATTTTTACCTTTTCGGTTTGTCATCACCTAGTTCAGGGTTAAAACTAAAGGCCCCTCTCCCTATTAAAGGAATTGAGAACGCCCCTACAATCTCAAGGGCCCCCAAACCTTTCCCCGGGGTTTTTTCCAAATTAAACCCCTTTAAATTTTTTAAAAAAAAATTTTTGGGTTTTTGAAAAGTCATTAAAGGTTTTCCCCCAAAAAAAGGGGGGCGGGGACCAAATTTTTGGCCCCCGGAGGAAAGGGAAACAAGTTTTTCCCACAATTTAAAAACCCTTTTGTCAATCCCCCCGGGTGTTGTTTCCACCAAAATTGGATTTTTAAAATTTTGTCAACTTTTTAAAAACCCCCAAAAAAAAAGGGAAACCATGTAGTGATCAACTTCTGACTAATAAAATAGAGAAAAAAAAAACCAAACTAAATCAAAGGAAAAAATAAAATCAAAAAAAAACTTGAAGAACCCTAAAGGGAACCATTTGTTTTGCGAAAACTCGGGGAAAAGGAAAGCCTGTGTGGCAGTCCAATTTGGGTAATATTATTGGATTATCACTATTATTTTTTTTAAACTTTTTTGACCCAAAAAGGCAAATTTCTTTGGGGGCTTAATTTTGCGGGGGTGTAATTACGCCCCGAAAAAAAACCCCAGTGTGGAGGGGCCCGGGAGGGGGGGGGTTTGGCCCCCTTCCCCCATAGATTTTCACTACCAGCGGCGCGTAACCCGCTGGTAATTAAATTGGTTCCACTTAAAACTCCCCCCGGGGGTTATTCGCTGGGCAAGGGGGGGAAGGCGAAACCCCCATAGTTCTTATGGGGAAAAACGATGGGTTCCCCCAAAATTTTGCCCGGGGGAACGTTTTTTTCCAGCTGAAAAAACCCCCCCCCCCCCCCGGCATTTAGGGCGCGAAATTTTACGGCCCTAAAATTCCCTTCCCTTTTTTAAGCTTTTTTAAAACTTTTCCCCAAAAACCTTTCATGTTTAAAATTTAAATTTTATTTTTTATTTTAAATAAAATTTTTTTTTTTTATTTATTTTTAAGGGATTAAATTTTTTTTTTGCACATCCCATTTTTAGGGAATGCCCCCTTATGTGTGTATTTAATATATATATATTGTATATTGCACTATTATATATTACACTTTTTTATGTACTTTTTTTGTATATTTTGTATATTTGAATCATGTTAGTGTAGATCGATATTATTATGAAATGTAATTGAGATTATTGCCCTTTTGGTACTGTCTTTCCCCATTACCGTATTTTTAATATGTTGTGATATTTTTTATTTATACTTGTTGGATTAATAAAAATCATGATTTTATAGATATTTTTTTCCTTCTGATTGTAGTTGTTTTTTATCTTTTGTCAACTATGTCTGACCTCCCGAATTTGTATATGTTTGACTCGTCCATTCAGTGTTGCACTTTACCACGTAGAGGTTGTGCCCAGTTATTATTAATTGCTTAGGGTCAGGTCGTCAAGTAGGCAGGGACAGCTTTGGGGGACTTAGCGCTAGAGCGCACTGTCTTCTGTTCCTGTTTCCCCAGGTGTCTGGTTCCTCACAACATGTTAAGGTATCCCATGTCAATATTACCTATTACTGCAATTAACCGCTGTTGTCTTTGTCTAAAACCACCAGTGCACATATCCATGGAGTCCAGCTGCAATCACTGCGCCTGTTCTTACATCAATTCACAACTGAAAGAAGAGAGCATGCTCAAGCAATCCTTACAATCATTAAAGTAGGAATATACTTCATAACTCATTAAGCAAATAAACTAAACAGTATAAAGCAATGCCTGCACTGAAGATGGCACAAAGTAAAATTTATATTCCAATACAGATCCTAAATCTGCACATCTGATCGTATATATATAAAGCATCCAAATAAGATCAGGTGAACAGCGACATTAATCCCAACATAATGACCACTGTAGCGGTATCGTCACCATAACACCCATTCGATTACAGCATTCAGTGTAACCAAACATAAGCATATTACCCTCCAAATACTAGGCGTTACCACCATGGAAAAGTGGGCAAGTGGCATCATGTTACCATGATATCCACACAGTCAGATCTCTTTTAAGATGGTCTGCCTCTATGACGAATGGATCTAGACCCAAAAGAGGGTAAAAGCAGCGTAGGGTCCCAACAATGAGCAGTTTAGAGTTCACATTATGTATTTTTTACAGGAGAAGAAACAATCTATCACACAGTCTTTTCAAACACATAAGTCTTGGTTCCTACCAACAAACTGCACCTGTGCCCAGCAGTATCTGAACACTGATTCTCTTTAGGGTGCTTTCACACAGTGCGTTTTTTGGTGCGTTTTTTATGAGTTTTTTGGATTAATTGCTGTGCCTTTCTGCACAAAAACGCATCAAAAACACAGCTACGTGTGAAAGCACCCTTAGGGAAGAGGAACCCTCTTGAGTTTGGGTCAGAACTGCCACAGGGGATTTGTCTCAATCATTAAAGGGGTTGTCCCACTACCAAGATTGCTTTTGATGTTAAGGATCTTGCAAAAACAAGTCACTTTGCAATATATGTCCATTTAGGATAGAATCCGACCAGTAGTTTACAGTCGGTTTTAGTTTTTTAATAACGTATTTTTAGTGCGGATTTTGCGGTTGTTTTTTGGTGGCTAAAATAAAAGAACTATACTCGCCATTCTCGGGGTTTATAAAACACTTCTGATTTTTTGACAGATTTAGATTTGAAAACCAACCCCAAAATCTGACTGGTAAACATTTGGGTTTTCTGTTAAGGCATGGGGTAATTTACAGTCAAAATTTTTTGCGGATTAAAAAATATAAATTGCATGAAACCCGATGTAGACCAGTGCGTGTAGAGGTCCCTACTTTTTCCCTTTTAAAATCATTCTTCTAGGGCCACATACTTTTACGGTAGGCTACAACCTGTTTATGTCCCCTGAAAAAATGCCCCCTGTGTCATTTTTCTCCCCGATTTTCTCAAAAACCAAAATGTTTCCTGAGCCCTACCCAGGGCCTTATGTTGATTCACAACCAACATACCTGAAATTTTTATACTATTTTAACTGAAACATTAGTAAAAACCCCGGGGGGTATGTGAGCTATAGCATCTGGGCCCCCTATCCATTATCAGTTTATATCTTGCACTATATCAGTGGTCCCCTTTTTGCTCCAGACAGGAGTAAGGCCCTAATGGTGTCCCAAAAACAGCCTGCATAAAAGGGGTATTTTCTGAAGAAGGCGGGTTTTTCCGCGCGAAGCAAAAAATTTTTGTCGTTTTATTCTTTGTTTTAAGTGCATCAGGGGTAAGAGCCTTGGTTTTTTAATAAAAAAAGCCCTTTTTTATTTCCCGTGAGGACTGTGATTTTGGGAAAGCGCCCCGGATTCACGTTTTTCCCCTTCGTGGGTTCTGCATCTTTTTTAATATATTTAATTTTTTATAATATTATATAAATATATAAATAATATTTTTTATATTTATATATATATATAATTAATATATAATTTTATATACATATATATTTTAAAATTTTTATACATATGTTATAATAAAAAAAAATATATATATAATATATATTATAGAAGTATTATATATATGAGATGATATAATATATAGATTTTTTATAGATATTAGAGAATATATATATATTATATATACATATTTTTAAATATTAGGAGAAAAAATAATTAATAGATTTTTAAAAAAATTTAAATTTTTAATAAAAATGAATTATTTGTTACCAAAAGTGTCGAATACAACCTGACAACAAGTCTTTATTCAGCTACATGATGAAAAATTATAACTTCTCTTTTTTGGATGAAGAGAAAAACACTCATTGAGAATAAAAGACGGGGAAAATGTAATCGGGTCCCCATTTTTTGTGTGTATTGTGCGCAAAAAAAACTGTTGTTTAATAATAAAAATAATAAAAATTAATAATTAAAAAATCTTTATTTCTATAGCGCCAAATTTCCGCGCATTTTAAAAATTAAAGGGGTAAACATACATCTTACACATTAAAAGTACTTACAAATGAAAACAAGGTGCGAGGGCCCCGTCGTGAGAGCTTACAATTTTTAGGGTGTAGGGGAAACATACGGTAAGGGGTGCCAATTTTTACAATGGTCCCCATGTTTCTAAATAGGGGGGGGTTTACATGAAAAATGGATGAACCTGCCCCCCAGATGTACACTATATACGATAAGTCCGTGAGTGCAAGGCAGGAGTGACGAGGGTTGGGGGTTAGCTTTAGGGTTTTGGGGGGCCAACCCCGAAAGATGTATTTTCAGGCCTCTTAAAACTGTGGGGTTGTGAAGGGCCTGATCCCCGGGTGCATTTCCGAAAATTTGGTGCCCACGTGTAAAATCTTGTAAGGGGGATGGGGAGGTTCGGATGATTGGGGAAATGATCTGATATCATCAGCAGAGCGGAGGCCGGGTAGGGGGTGCGAGATAGGGGGGGAAAAATGTAGGGAGGAGCGCGCTGTGGAGAGCTTTAGGGTGAGGTCTGAATTTATACTGTATCCTGTCGGGATGGGAAACCCCGTGCAGTGACTGACACAGGGTAGAGGCATCGTATGGGCTGGAAGAAAGAAAACCCTGGCTGGCATTTGGACAGATTGGAGGGGGGGAGAGTTTGCGAGAGGGAGGACGATAAGAAAGGATTTGCATAGAAAGACGAGAAAGAAAAAGGGGGTAATGAGATTTGAGCATTTCCACGTGAGAAATGGCGGATTTTGGTGAATTTTTGAGGGAGGTAAGGAGGGGCAAGGGATTGGATATATGGGGAAGAAGGTCAGATCAGAAACCAATAAAACCCTAGACCGGGCCTGCTGCTAGGAGAAATGGTGGGCCCATACAGAAACGAAATGCGGGGGGGGGGGGGGTTAGAGATGGCGGGAAAAAGAAGATACAGTCTTAGGGGTTTTGTTTAAAGGAGAGAGGACATGTGTCAGGACAGCGGACAGGGGCAGTCAGGTGTTTTTTTAGCAAGGCTGGGTGAGTCACGGGAGGAGGGTAAAATTGGGTGTCATCCGAATAAGATGGGATGGAAGCCAAATTTTATGATGGTTTGTCCAATGGGGGCTGTGTACATGAAAAAGGGGGCAGAACTGTCCCCGAGGGAACCCCAAAAAGCAAAGGGGAAAAGGGGAGGGGTGAACAGAAAAGGACCCTGAAGGACGGGCAGAGAGGTGGGCAGAACCAAACGGAGCGGTGTCCTGGAGGCCCAAAGGGGAGCATGTGAGGAGAAGTTGGTGACCCAGTGTCAAATGCTCCCGAGAGATCCAAGAGAAGCAACAAGATATTACCTGAGATTTTGCTGTTAGGAGGTCATTTGAGACTTTAACTAAGGCTTTGTGGGAAATTGGGTGCGGAAACCCTTTGCGCGGGTCAAGAAAAGTTAGCAGAGAATAGCGGATTAGGCGAGGAGACCAAGCGTTCCAGGAGTTTAGGATGAAGGGCGGTTAGAGGGGCTGGTCGGTAGTTATCAGCACAGGGGGGGTCCAGAAGGGCTTTTTTAGTAAAGGGGTTATGATGGGGTGTTTGAAGGAAGATGGAAAGATCCCCGTGGAGAAGAGAGGTTAAATAGCAGTAAGATGAGAGGGACGCTGGAGAAAAAAGATGGCAAGGTGGGATGGAATGGGGGGAGTAGACAGGTGGGGGACGAGCAGACAAAGGGAAGCCTGGCACTTCTTTTCCCCTTTCGTCGGGGAAGGGGGCGGTGATTGAGGAAGTGCGTGGAGGGAAGGATGGGGATTTTTTGGGCTGAGATTGTTTTTGCGGATATTTCAATTTTGCTTTAAATGGGGGGCAGGTCTTCAGCACAGAGGTCAGTGACCCGGAGCCCGCGCTTTGGCCTTAGGAGGGGGTGGAAATGTCAAAGAGGGGTTTTTTGGGTTGTTGTTGTGGGAGATGAGGAGGTGAAAAAATTTTTGTTTTGGCGCAGTGAAGGGCAGGTATAGTCCTGAGCAGAAAATTTTTAGTAACCAAAAAATGGTGCATTATACACCCGGGAAAAACTTTGAAGTGCCAAAAAGGGCATTAAATGTTTGAATTGAGTTTCTTTCGCCTACATTTTGCTATGTCCTAGATCGGTGCATCAATTATTCAGGTGCACATACACTCTTTAAGGGGTTTTTCGTTACAAAGATATGTCCAGATTTTTGGGGACAGTAAAAATAAGTTTTTGTTGTTTGGGGTTTCATTACCTCTGTCACTTGGTTTTGCAGATATGAGCTTTTCTTTAAATCTGTCTTTATTTTTTCTGTTGCTGGTCAGAACACCCCCTGGTCGATTTTTCTCACCCTTAAACGCCCCCGCACGTGATTTGGGTGGCGAAATTTATTCCCGTTGGGAAAACCCCCCAGACAGGAAAAAGCACGGGCAAAGCCCCTGCGCTGTGATTGGCTGCCTGCCACCTTGGGTTTCTCCCCCGGAGCTGTTTAAAAAGATAGTGAAACCAAAGGGTTTGCTGGCTTATGTACATCTCCCCTTTAGGGTCAATGTTCTGGGCAAATTACTGGCTGTTTAAGGGGCTTTTGCCAAGAGGTTGATTCACCTCCTCACAGATCCAGTCCTTAAACTGCTCCTTGGAAAAGAAGGCGTTCTGTTCCTCAGATTGAATGCAAGCCCTGCTTCCTTATGACATCATCACCTGTAGTGTATAACATAAGGATTCAACACTGTATCTGTATAAGCTGCTTGTGTGGTGCAGTGCTTAGGTGATCAGGTCTGCAAGACAGAGGTTAGGAGTTCGAACCCCATCAGTAGTTTTTTTAATTTTTTTCCTTTTATAAATTGTACACATATGTAAAGATATGAAAATATATGTGTAGACATCTATAATTTTATATATATACACACACAAAGCTCCCCTATATAGTGTCCCATTGTCACAGTAGTCACACCAGCACTTCCAACATATGTGATACAATGCATATATTCTGGGGGATGAGACATGATATAGGGGAGCTATGTATGTGTATATATATCATTATAGAGATTGACATATATATTTTGGGTCTCTCGACATATGTGTAGAATTTAGGGGGAAAAAAAAATATACCCTGTGAGGGACTAGAACTCCAAACCCCTTCGTTGTAAATACAAGGAAAACTGTAGTAATCCAGCACTCGTACACGCAGGATGTTGGAAAAATGAAGAAGGTTCACTCTTTTATTGAAGAAAAGAAACTATAAAAATCATGGTTAAAAACATCCAAAAACCAAAAAGTATGACCATTTCAGGCTTATCCTTCAGCCCTTAGTCGTAACTTTATCAAACAATGGTGCCATACTTCAATATATATCCACCCACCAAATCAATTACTTGTTTCACCTGATATTTAACTCTCATATCCCAACTGAAACAGAGAGAAAAAATGTATGCAAAAAATATATGCAAAAAATGTATGCAAAAATGTATGCAAAAAACAGTTTACAAGTAAAACCTAAACTGTTATGACTGATATCTGATAGCATTAAAAAAACATGTATAACTGCATAAACCAAAGATCATATCTATACATATAAAAATTTATATAAATAAAGTAAATCAGACTTATAATTCAGGCCATTGGGGAATCTGGTGTCCAATACTAATATCCAAAAAGCCTCCCTGTTCATCAACGCCCTCCCCCAATCTCCCCCGCGTAATGGTTTACTAACGTGTTCTATGGCTATTACCCCAAGATGTTGTAAGTCACCTTGATGTACATCACGGAAATGTTTGGACACCCCAGAAATATTACAGAGGCTGGAATGAGTAGCGTCATAGATGTGTTCCCTTGAGACATCTGGTGGTGCACCCTATATACTGCACCTTACACTGATCACACCAAATAAGGTACACTACATGTGGGTGACAGTTCATAAAAGTCTTAATTGTATAACTTTTGCCTGTTGTAAAAGATTCAAAATGCTCCGCTTTAACCATAAATCTACATTGCCCACATCTACTGGTACCGCATTTGAAGGATTCTTTTAGATCAATCCAATAATTTTTTCGACGATTAGAAGTATTGGTTATCATGCTAGGGGAAACCATGTTTCCAATGGTTTTGGGTCTTTTGGATATAAATTTACATCCATTTTTGAGAATTTCTTTTAGGACGGATCCACTGTTAGCACAGGTAGAAATTTATTGATAATATTAGTAATCTCAGTTAAATTGTCTTTCTGAACCATGTATGAAACATAGCGCAAAATTTTCATCTTTTTTTTCTTTTTTTTATTACCAAGTCCAGTAATAAGATCATCTCTATCTCTGCATTGAGCCTTATTCATCCCTCTCTGTATCTGCCAAGTTTTATACCCTCTATTTTTTTACCTGTCCCTGATACTCTCTTTTCTTTTTCATATGTCTCAAGCCCGGCTGCAATTTCTTTTAGATCTAATAAATTCTCCCGTGGGTAGATTGTTAATTACATGACTGGGATGGCAACTAGAGGCAAAAAGGATACTGTTCCCTGATATGGGTTTCCTATAGGGTTTTTAGAATGAATTCACCACTAACAGGATCACCCATCAACCTGAGATCCAAAAAAGCAATGTTTGTTCCTTGAATTTCAAAAGTGAATTTTAAATTCTCTTGGTTTTTAATTAATGTAATCCACAAATTTGGATACGGGCATAAAACGATCCCTGCCAAATTAGCAGGGTATCGTCTATGTACCTCCCAAAACCAGAAATTTCAGAGGCAAAATGGATTGTTGGAAGAATAATGTACCTCTCCTCCCCCCAAGAAACATAAATATTTGCGAGAGACGGGGAAAAACAAGCCCCCATGGGACATCCTTTAGTTTGCAAGTAAAAAGAATCATAGAAAAAGAAAAAATTATGTCCCAACAAGAACTCAGTTACCAATAGAATGTATTGTTTAAGATAATGATCATAACTGGTGTATCTATCTAACTGGCATGTGAGTGCCTGTAAGGCAAGGTCGTGTGGTATAGAGGTATATAATGCAACGATGTCACATGAAACCCACATGAAGGCAGTCCTCCATGTGACATCTTTGAGACACCTGAGGACCTCCGTAGAGTCCCTAAGAAAACTCGGTGATCTAAGTACCAAAGGTTGTAAATGGCAATCTAACCAGGTGTTTAAATGTTCATAGATAGAATCAATCCCAGATATAATAGGGCGCATGGGAGGAGGGAAAATCCCCTTATGTACTTTAGGTAATGCGTGTAAAATCGGAATTTTAGGAAATTTAATACTCATAGCTTCCTTCTGTTTGTCCGAAAGAATTCCTAAAAAAAACCCTTCTTCCAAAAGTTTGTCTACCTTTCTGGAGAAAATATTGGAGGGATCTGATGTTAAATTTTTTGTAAATGTGATCCTCTGCTAACATGTGAAAAATCTCCTTAAGATAAAGATCTTTATCCAATACTGTAACAGAACCCCCTTTATCTGCAGATCGTATAATGAGATAAGGGTTAGACTGTAAATCCTTAAAGGGGATGTATCGCTTCCTCACTTCGGCTCATTCACACTGCTCTGAGCTTCTCAACACTGTGAATGCAGGGGCGTTTCTTCCCCTCCCAGCTGGATGACATCATCCCCCTTCACTGCTGGCCTGAGACTCCCCCCCCTCCCCTCTAAGTCCACATATCACTGTGTCTCTCCCTATCAGTATTATTTTATAAGAGCTGTATACATACCACAGGCTGCATTCAATCTAATCTGAGCACTGATCTCCTCCCACAGCTGGAGATGTATTACAGCTTTCTAAGAATGGCACAGATCTGCGTGTATGCAGGAGAGTTAGGCACAGGGTCAAAACTGTCATGTTTTTCTATTGTACAATCTGCTGCAGTCTGTTTCTGCTAGGTGTGGAGAAGGAAAATGCTACGGCCCCTAACTCTGAGTCATTCAGTACAGCCAGTGAATCGACCCAGGGGCTGTACAGAATGTAAATGAGCTCTCAGCTAGTGAAATGCAAGGAGGAGGGATTAGACCCACACTGGATATCAGTGTAAATAAAAACACAAGATAAGGGACACTGTGAGAACAAGGCAGCTTTGATAATGACATCCAATTGCAAAGTTGCTTGTTTTCACTGTCCCCTTATTCTGAAGACCATTTAATGAAACGATAACACCCATTTAAGTGCCTGTAATTCTTTTTTAGTCATATTACATTGGCCTCGAGTTTGTTTTACATGGAGATCCCTGAGTTCCTGCTCTACTAAAAATTGGAAATCCTCCATGGCTGGAGTCCTGGAATGAACCGGGTAAAAATCACTGTTTCTGATATACTGTAAATTAACATCTTGTGTAGATATATTAACAGTGGCCAATCCATGTTCATTCAAGTCCTCCAAAGCCAATATGGCTCTTTGTTCAGCAAAGTCTAAACCACGGGGAAAAAATTCCTTTGTTTCTTTATTAGCTATATCATTGTTAACTAATTCCTGAGATTCAGAATTATCATTGAAAAAATGTTTCTTAAGTGTAATGAGTCGCACAAACCGATTAACATCCTTAATTGTTTCATAAAGGTTGAAATCGGTAGTTGGAACATAACCCAAACCCTTACTCAAAACACTGATCTGATCTTCGTTGTAAAAGCAATAGTCTACCACTGCTCTACCTCTGCACCACCAGCCCAAGTTAGTTACAAGCTGAGCAGGGCCTTCTCTCAAAGCTGATTTGTTTCTACCCCCATTGTTTTCACTCACATGTCATTGACAGCAAGCAGAGATCTTTACTTGAAGCTGACATTTGTAGTTGAGTAAAGATCTCTGCCTGTTGTCAGTACAATTTGGATGAACACCACTAGAAGTAACAGCTGCTGGCTTTCAGTTGTGTGTAAACTAAGACATATGACAGGTGCTTGCTGGAGTTTGGAGCCTCAAGGCTGCAGACATAAGCAGACAGGAAGCTACAGAGCTGTTATATCCAGACAACCTTCTGCATCCCCTGCTTCAAACAAAATGATGATGTCACAGTTCTTCAGTGAGGACAGACACGCCTCCTGGGAGGAGAGACACGCCTGCTGACAGGAGAGACACGCCCCTGGATTTCAAACTCAATCTGAGAAAATTAGCTGAACAGCACGAGCAGCTCAAACGATAACACTCCTTTAATGCACCTTAAAACTGGTGTGGCGGCGCCTCTTTTCTGACATGTCGCCCTGGGCTTTAAAGTGTTAAGCTCAGGAAAGCTGGATTACTGACAAGCAATAGTAATGAGATACAGAATGTACAAAGCAATTGGTTAGTATAGGGCAGCAGTTAGGCAACATTCAGTTTTTTTAGATGCTTTTTTTGAATCCAAAACCAGAAATGGATGATAATTGAAGGATATATATTAAGGAAAGATTGAGACTTCTCATTTTAAATCCATTCTTAGTTTTGGCTTCAAAAACTGCATCTGAAAAAGCTGAAGGATTAAATTTAGCCTCATTGCAATTGGTCACAGATCAAATGCAAGCCATCAACTAATCACTAACCAGGAACAAGCAAGACTCTTTGGGTACATTCAAATGAAATATTTTTGCCACTGCATGTGTCAGTACCAAAACAGCGTAATTTCCTTTTTGAAAATTCCACGCTTGCAAATGTTATGAAAACCAATTGGCAGCCGCCGATTTCACTGCGGGGTTGCTGATCGAGTGAGGAATAGTGCAAAGCACCCTTTCGCAGTCGTTTATATGCCATTGGCTGTGATTGCCGAGGCATGTAACGGATTCAACAGCAGGAGCCGGCTTCTTTTTCCTGCTGTTAGTGGCGGGTGTCAGCTGACTTTCTGAGTAATCCCGCTACATAGAACCTTACCAGCACCAGCATGTAGCCGCAGCAGCATGTACCCTGTGTCAGTAAGGGGCTAAGAGGCATTTCACGTATATAAACCCTTTTGCTAAGAAGGACGTAGATATTAGGAAGCTAGTTAAAGAAAAAGAACACGTTCCTAATTCTTCACTGTCAGTTCATTAGCAATGGGATTATCCCACCATTAAATATCATATCCACATGCATAGATCATGAAAATGAACAATGTTTGTCATTTACATGCAGTTAAAAAAAAATGGATCCAGTATAAAGTGATGATATTGGCTTACATTGTTTGGTGCTACTTGGTTCAAATTGTATAGCAATGCGCACGATCAGTGACGGACTGGGGGGCCTGGGACCCACCAAGGAATTTGATCTTGGGCCCCACCTTTATAGTTACTGTACATGAAAATATTATCTGTTAATTTTAAGGCGTCTATTTGTGTAACACATTTTGTCACATTCTAATATATCATAGACACATGGCTAAATGGCTCCATCCATGCCTCTCCACCACATATCCCCCATCCTTCCCCACCAAGTCCCATACAATATCCACCTCCCAAGTTTTCCCGTGGTCATCAACACCTCGCTACTTTCTATAAATTAAGAAAAAAACTATAACAAAATTCATGGAAGTAAAAGTGAAACCCTTAATCACAGGATCAGGGACAGGTATTCACTAACTTTTACAATTAGGGACAAGTATAAACTGACACTATATAAGCGCTGGTATAACCTACATTACCGCCATTTAAAAACCACAGCATGTTCAGACACTAGCTTAGGTCACATCACATGGCAGTGACTACAGCACTGATCCAACACAGAAGCAAAATAACCGCTGACATCTAGGGACTCACAGGAGACATCTTCTCTGACGAGTTGTTTTCTTCTCTGAGAGGTTGTTCTCTTCTCTCATGAGTCTTCTTTTTCCCTTTTCTTCTCCATCCAGTCCAGACTGTCATGACTGTTTCTGGCCAACACTCATCCCTACAGAATTTACACAAATATCTTAAGATCCTTACTTTTTCAGCACCGCCCTCACTATCCCCCACCTCCATACAAACTTCCCAGGGGTGAAAGAGTGGGTACAATCCATAACTTGGAGGCACAGTCTCCTGCAGATTGTGCTATGGCTAGGGCCTTTGTCCCTCAGAATCATATCAGGTAGGTAAGCAAGGCCCCAGATAGGTAGGTAGTGAAGCCTGGCATAGGAAACGCGATGTGACATCAGCACAAGCAGGCAACCGGCAGTCTGCCCCACTAACATCGCACAGGCCTGAGAATTGAGGGCATTTGCCCTGCATTGGAACACTTGGTAGAGAGGACCCGGGCATTCTGAGGTAAGATATGGTGGCTGGACCCCCCTGTAGCGACAGTGGTAGTTCCACCACTGGAGCTCGGGGTCCACAAGGGGTTTCACCGACTCCCTAGTGGGCCAATCCGAGCCTACATATAACCACCTGATGTGCTGAGTCTAGTCTCTCTCACTGGCTGCAGCAGTCACCTACAGTGTACAGCCATTGATTAGCTGCAGTATTCATGTGTCCATATCAGGAAAGACCAGGAATTAGAGACCAAGAGAACCTGAAAGGAGTCAGAAGAGGAGCAGTGAATTGATACCACTTCTTTTATAATTTAAAACCTTTTTGAGTTTTAAGGAGAACCAACTACTTTAACATAACATTTAGCCAAAGTTATACTAATGGTTAAAATAAATCAACAATGGAACAATTATATTGGAGGCATTGTGGATGAAAATTATTTTTTTAATTCCAGTTACATAATTATTTAATTTAATAACCTTCAAAGGTTATTCTCCACATTCTTGTTTGGACTTACAGATGAGGGGATTTCTATAATTTAATTTTTAGGAGATATTAATTGAATAGGGTTTTTAATTTCCCATTTGTGCTCTATGAATAGCTGAGTGGAAGAGCCTGTTATAAAAAGAGAAAAGAGGTTGAAACATTAATAAATAACCGGGTTAGAAATGACCCAGATTCCTAGTTTTCATTTCGATCACTCTCCAATACATTAGAGGTGGCAGATGAATTTCCTAACGGCTCCCTGATTAATTTGGAAATTCCCCCCTACCTGGCCAAAAACTGTAATACTTTACAAGATATGGGTATGGTTGGTGGATGGTTTTGATAACATATTGAAGGTACACCGATCAGACCCATCCTTTTTGGGCAACATTCAAGGCGGTTCTGCGTGGTAAGATCATTGCCCACACAGCCCTTTACATAACGAAAATTTAGCAAACATCTTACAGTGAAGCCTCTGAGACGGTGAGGGCTGCCTTTTAAATTTCAATCTAGCGGCTCGGCTGACCACAGGGGCTTAAGTGGAGGATGCGGCGAAAAAGGTTTATGATCATCTGGGCGGAGGCGAAGAGAGGAATTGCACCGATCCATCTACAATCGACACTTTTTCGTTTTGGCAACTAAGTCAGGAAAAATGCTTTCTAGGTTTGCTTCAGGGGGGCTATTACAAGCCCTCCCATATATCACCGGCATTCATATGGCGAAGGGTGATGGTGTCCTGCAGGATCCAGCTGAAATTACAGAACCCTAGGTCAATACTTGCTTCCTCTCTCTGCCGTCCCTTTTTGCAAGCACGGAGGAAAGCAAACGATTCTTCAAATTTATTTTACTGCGGTCTAAACAGGGCACAGAGGGGTCTGCTAAACTCTGAAAATCTTGGAGCAGGAAGTGCGGAATTGCCATACGGCTGATGAAGCCGGGAAGGGCCCCTGGCCCTGACGAGTTTTCTGGGGAAAATGTATGAATCTCATAGATCAGGTCACCCAGGTTCTCACGCGGGGGGGGGTACTCTACAACTTGTTTCTGCAAGGGAGGGTTGTATACGGCAGGTCGAAGACAGGCTTTCATTAGGGTCATCTCCAAAAAAAAAGGAAAAGACCCTATTCTCCCGGCTTCTACAGGGCCTTTTTCAGTCATTGATGATTGACCAAAAGCTGCTACGAAAATAATGGCTGATCGTCTTGCTGAAATTAATGCCCTCCCTCGTAGGCCCCCACTAAATGGGTTTTATTAAGGGTAGGGCAGCCGTGGGGTAACTTTGGAAAGTCTTGGTGTCTTAGACAGGATTAAGATTGACCCTATTCCTTGGAACACCCGGGTCTTGGTGGCCTTGGAGCCGAGAAGAAGGCCTTATGTCCATTGTTCGATGAGGAAATGGCTTGGGCTGGTTCTGTATACATTGGAATTTCAGGTCCTTTTAGGACTTTTTGATTGCATCTATTCAGACCGGAAGCGCGCGTTCATCTCCACAGGTTTTATCTCTGCTCCCATTCGCTTTCATAAGGAACCAGACAGGCTTGCCTTTATCTGCCCCCCTTCTTTTTGACCTGGCCTCGAGCCATAGCAAGAGCCTGGAGGACTTAGACCTATTTTCAGGAATTTACATTGGTACACAAGAATTCAAAACAGCCCTCTTTGCGGACGTCTTGATTTTGGTTTTTGTCAAACCCCTGGCCCACTCCCTCAAGTATTTGAAACCCTTCTTAAGTCATTTGGGGAACTTATCTGGTTACAAAGTGAATGCTTCACTAAAGTGATTGCTAAGTTTCGGGATGGAATGCCCCGAAAACAGATTGGCAGGCTAGTAGGAGTGGATTTGACCATTGCCACTAGTTCACATCACTTATCTAGGGATAAAAAATTGGCAGGACCCCGTACACTGTCTTAACTAAATTTTCCCCCAATTCAGTGGCCAAGATCTCCCAGAGATTTCACGATGGAGGTCCCTCCCCTTTCCATGACTGGGACGATGTCATGCTTTTAAAAGATGGTCAGTTTCCCCAAACTCCTTTATCCCCCTACAATACTCTCCCATTCTTTTGCGACATACTGACATAAACAAATCAATTCAATATTCACTAAATTCATTCTCGGTGGGCGGGGGAAAAAATTCCCGTATAGCCCTCAAAAAACGAAGTGCCAATCTCAAGGGGGGAGGACTGAATCTTGCAGATACAGGGGTTATAACCTGGCATGCTTTGGCGATCGATGATAGGTAGACTGGGGTCAGAGGGTAGGAGTGGCTACTCCAAACTGGGAGGATCGAAAGGGAACTGATGCGTTCCGTTGGATCCCTTAGCTCTCCTTCCACTAAGTATTCAAATCTCCCTCCTAGTTAAGTCCTCCCCCATCCTCGGCGACACAATCCGCTTTTGGAAGGTGATCCCGGAGGAGGCTGGGACTTTCTTTCCTGATCTTCTAAACACATTCCTCTTTGGGATATTACAGGATTCCCCTAGGACGCACTAGCCCCATGTTTGCAAAGTGGAAGGGGTCGGGGCTAAGGGAATAGCGTGACAGTCATCATGAAAGTGAATGGTGTGGGTCTCTCTCTCGGGAGATAGTAACCAAATTTGCACTCCTTTTGATCGCAATTATGGCCGCTTACCAGCTGTATTACTTTTGTACCTTCTAGGTTGATAGACGACTCGAAAGAGATAGACCCGAACAAAACCTTACGATGCTTTCTTGGCCTCAGTAAGGGGAATTCCAGTTGTCTGGACTTCTATGGGGTCGTGAGAAAATGGACCTCGGCTCGCACGGAAATCGCAAGTCTTCAGCTTTTGGTCCCGCCCCGCTGGGGATGAACAATTCCAGATAAATTAATTCAGGGGTTGGGGGTCGGTCAAAAAAACAGATCATCTGTGGAATTGGACGGGAGTCGCAGTTTAATTGCCATAATGCCTTTTTTGGCTTTAACTAGCCCCCACTCAGAAATTCTCAGATAGGCTGCAAAGTTGCCTAGTGTGGAAAACACAAAAGCCGATATGTGCACGGGCCTATGGGGAATGCACCATGTGCAGGAGGTAGGGGTATGGGACAGCTTTTTGATGTATGTCATAGTCACTTTAATGTAACTCTAGAAAAACATCATGATTTACTAATCTTTCATAAGCCCTAGACCCTGGAAGATAGATGAAAGTGGACGAGCGCTGGGGAAACCAGAGACTCCTGCATAATTCACCATAGCTATTTTGGTCGCCAAGCGCTGCTTGCTATTCTTTTGGATCTAGCCCTCCTTAACCAACAGCTACCATGATCGTGACCATTTGAAAAACTTACTTAATGGCGAAGATTTATATTAGTACAGGTAAAAGGATGCCAAGGAAAGTTCGGGACAGAGGGTTTTTTTAATCGTGGCGCTCCTTATAGTGTCTCTTACTCTGATAGGGAAACTGAAGGCCCTGATGCGCACTTTACAGTACACGGGCTGGTACTACTAACAGGAAATAGGCGGATCTCTAGGTAGTCTGCAGCATTCGCGACTGAGCAAATCCTGAGCTAGTATCTGTCCCATAGTGAGAACTATATATATAGCATTATTTGGTATTGGTACCATTTTACATGTTAAATGAGAAGGGGAGTCATGCACGCTTTGTTCAGTATTGAGCACGATTTTCTTGCTTGTATGTTGTTTAACAGTTATTTTTTTTTTATTTATTTTGATTTCTTTTGTGACCATTGGATGGAGTTTATGGTGATTATCTACTATTTTGTTACAATATTAATACTTGTTCTGGCGCCCTTTTGGGGCCTCATTGTATGTATGTTTTGCCTTTTATTTTCTGGAAATAATGGAAAACTCAATAAACAGTTGTTTATAAAAAAAAAAAAAAAGAAACATTAATAAACAGGGGAATCTATAAAATTAAAGAATCAAAATGGAAGAGAGAGGTGGAAGAATTTTTTTTTTTCCTCTTGCCCCGGGGAAGTGTTGTAGGGATGGGAAGTGAAGGAAATTTCCTTCTTTGATGTCTGGTTGTTATGTTATTTGGAAACATTTATATACAAACAAACAGAAAAAGAAATTAAATTCTAGCCATATAGGGAGAGGGACACATACATCTGGATTATTTCTATGAAATGACTTAGGTACAATATTTTTTATCTGGTTTATAACTGTCAGCAGAGTGATACTGCCCCTTTAAGTTGTTCTGGTGTATTTTGCCTTTGCCAAGGTTCTTTTTGGAGCCTGGGGGTTAAGTGCCTGGGCCCAATCCCCAGCTGAGGTGGGGTGTTTAATCCTCTCTCTGTTATTCATTTACTACCTGTGATTGCCTCTGTGTCCTGGTTTTTGTGCAACTTTGCTATTAAACTGTTTCTCAGATTCCGGACATTGGCTAGGTTTCCGTTGATTCTTGTGCTCTCTAATTTTGTGTTGGTTTCTCTTGTGGCTTTGACCTTGGCTTACTGACCATGACTTCCTATTTGTTTTCTGTTTGTCTGTGCCCTGGTTCTCTGCTTATAGTGTCTGTTTGCTCCATGCTTACGACCAGGACTTGTTCAGGATAAGGTTCCAGTGCAGTGTCGCTCTTTTCGGGGTGGTTACCCTGCTGTAGGCAGGGTGAGCAAGGGAGAGATTAGGACACCTCTGACAGTGACATTATGGGCAACATGTATGAAATTTGGCATGTTAACGCCAAATTTCATGCGCCTAATGTTAGTCTAGAATGCGCCTGATTTATCAACCGGCTCTACAGCAGGTCATAAATCAGGCGCATTCTAGCGCTAGGGCGACAGTTCTGGCTCAGGTGTACCACTTTGAAAGTGGTATACCTGTTCCAACTGTAATGTGCCTAGAAATGCACATAGCGGAACGCTGATATATATGTAGCTTTGCCTATGGTTTCCTAGGTGCAAAAACCGACTTACCGCAAAGCCTACCCATGAGAACGGGCGCATTACAAAGTGCTGCAGGCGTTATGTGTTGCGCCCAACAGTGGCGTATGGGAGATTTAAAAATGGGGCTGTGCCTTATATCAGGCTGAAAAGATGCCAGACATCTGGTGCAGCCCCATTCATACATGTCGCCCTATGTGTGTATACATAGCACCTCCTTTGGATCACAATCTTGTATTGGTGGTGAGGCTTGAAACATAAAGTTATGTTGCTTGAAGACTTGTACCCTTATCAAGACTATCTATGATGAACTGGTTTAGGAAGAGGCTTCAGATTAACAATAGTCCAACACCAAAGTCAGAACAAGCAGAAGACACATGTTGTCTGAACGGCTTTTATGGCAGAAAAAGGCTGCAGCGGGGCACTGATCTCCAGTAGTAATGGCCTCCCATTCCACAGGAGGAAGGTCAATGATCAGATCCAGGTCAATGACCCATCAAGACTGTGTGGATGACTTCTGCTCCCCGGCTTCTCCATGCTAATTCTTTTTATGTGCAGGCTCTCATCAAAGCTACCCACCCTGCATTTTTCAGGTAAGTCCTGATACAATATGCTAGTAATAAAGAGAACAGGATAGTGAATCCATCTTAGAATCCATCATTTCCAGAGACCATTAATAATGATTGAGCCACACTCAGTACATAACACTCAAAGGGACAGGTTAATAAGACACTACCCGACCCCTCTAACAGCAACTCATTTCGGATTGGAGCTAAATTATTGAACTACAACATGTCCGCTCCCCCTTTGCTCTCTGAAAATTTGGGAGGCAACCCTATGCATAAGATTATCAATCTGTTGAGGTATGGTCAAGTTCTCATATGTATATGATCAGCTTAACCCTTTTCTTTTCTTTATTATCTTTAGTAACTGAATAGCTTAGGGTTCTCTATTTATGTCTACGAATAGCTATTTAGGACTGGGGAGAGACGGACAATACATTTTTTCATTGAAATTAGTGGCCGTCCAAATAATGTCTGCTCTTAGATCACTACTTTCCCTTACATATATCTCTAGTTCTGCGAATACTCGAAAACCTTTATAAAGATACTATATTGTAGTAGCTCTTACTACGAGCTTTGTTCATATTAGCTGCTGATTAACTTTTAGTCCTCTTAGAAAACCTGCATAATACAGCAGATTCCAGTGGTTATTAACAATAACAACTTTCTAAGACTAGATAAATGTTTTTAATTTAGGAAGTTTCTTCCGGAGCATAGCAGTAAATACTATTTCCCCATCCCACTGAGGTTTCAAGGTTCTCTGCAGCTAATGCAAATGTAGAAAAACACAGGTTTTAACCTATTTCATTGAAAACATCAGTGGAACATGGCTTCTCGCCTACCTTCTCGCCTACCTACAAGCATTCCTCTAGAACACTTTGTGTTTGCTATCACCAAGGACACCAACTTCCTAAAGGCTTTGTTACTAGAGAACTATATTTTCTTACCTCACATTTCTTATGGATCTGAGCTGGCTTTATGTGACAACTTAGGTACAGATTTTTGAGCTTCACGTTTCTAAAGACTTCTCAATTACAAAATACAACATGGTCAATACCTACATTCTGACTTTCCCTATTTGTACTAAATAAAAGTATTGATATTTTTTCACCTCATAATCAAATGTGGGTCATAAACCTTAAAAGAACAGTATGATAGCTAGCTCTAGTCACCCTTTATTTTTATAAACCAGAATAAACATACAGTGGGGAAAATAAGTATTTGATACACTGGCGATTTTTGCAAATTTTCCCAGCTATAAAGAATGAACAGGTTTGTAATTTTTATCATAGACAAACTTCTACTATGAGAGACAGAATCTAAAGAAAAATCCAGAAAATTACATTGTATGATTTTTAAATAATTTACTGTTTGCTATAGAAACCTTTGTTTGCAATTACAAAGGTCAGACGTTTCCAGTAGTTCTTGACCAAGTTTGCACACACTGCAGAAGGGATTTTTGCCATTCCTCCTACAGATCTTCTCCGGGGATTTTTTCAGGCTCTTATTGAGGGAAGGAGGTTGTTGGCCAAAATCTCGTGATACGTGCCCCCATCCATCCTCTCTTTAATACGGTGCATTCATCATGTCCCCTTGCAGAAGAATACCCCCAAAGTATGATGTTTTCACTCCCATGCTTTACAGTTTGGATGGTGTTCTTGAGGTTGTACTCATCCTTCTTCATGGTGAGTGGAGTTGATACCAAAAAGTTCTATTTTGGTCTCATCTGACCACATAATAAGTGTAATAAGTGTATTATTTGATTATATGAAGTAAGCTATAGCGGTAATTGAAGGTGCTCCAGATACACTCGGAAACCAGCAGAGACATTGATTGTTAATGTCTAAACATATAAAAAACTCTGCAGGATTTTAATCTATGACAACTAGTGTGTTAACAATGGTAGTCTTTGTGACTCTGGTCCTATTCAGGTCATTGACCAGGTCCTCCTGTGTAGTTCTGGGCTGATTTCTGACCTTTCTCAGAATCATCATTACCTTACGAGACAAGATCTTGCATGGAGCCCCAGACCGAGGAAGATTGACAGTCACGTCATCTTGTTTTTCTTCCATTTTCAAATAATTGCACTAACAATTGCCTTCTCATCCAGCTGCTTTCCTATTGTCCTGTCGCCCATTCCAGCCTTGTGTAGGGCTACAATTTTGTCCCTAGTGTCCTTAGACAGCTCATTTGTCTTGGCCATGGTGGAAAGGTTGGAGTGTGATCGATTGAGTGTGTGGATAGGTGTATTTTATACAGGGAACAAGTTCAAATGGGTGCAATTAATACAGGTAATGAGTTCAGAGCAGGAGAACTTCTTTAAAAAAAACAAACAGGTCTGTGACAGCCAGAATTCTTGCTGGTTGATATGTGATCATATACTTATTTCATGCAATAAAATGCAAATTAATTATTTAAAAATCATACAATGTGTCATACAGTGTCACATTTGAAGTGTTCCTACAATTAAAATTACAGACCTCTGCAATTCTTCTTTATAGGTGAGGAAAACTTTCAAAATCACCAGTGTTTAAAATACTTATTTTCCCCATTGTATCTCTTGGCATAGCTTAATGACAAAAGATGAGTATGAACATTATGGGCCACATGTATGAAACGGTTTTGGTCTAAAACTCACTTTTTTCCCCATAGGTTTCTATGGGGGATAAAAAGTGAGTTTTAGAACTATAAAACCTTTTCATTCTTGTGGCCTGATTTTATTTTTTCACACTAAAGATTTCCAAAGAAGAAACTTAACCCCTTACTGAAAATAGATGTATGGGTACGTCATGGTGTCAGTAAGTTCCCATGTTTCGGTATTACTCGGTAAATCCACTACACAGGAGGCAGCTGTCCTCTGCTAATTGCAGTTGACACCCGACGCTAACAGCAGAGATCCGAGCTGGCTCCGATTTATCCATTTAGACGCCACGGCGATTGCAGCCACTGCATCTAAATGAGACCCATCATTAATACCGAAGAGTGAATGCCATAAAAAAAAAAAAAAAACACAAACATGATGCAAGTACTTTTTTCACATTTCACCCCACTTAGAATTTTCTTTCAGTTCCCAATATATTCTATTGTACACTCAATGGCACCGTTAAGCCCTACCACCAAAGTTTATTTGTGAAAAATTCTCATGAACTATTGAAAATTTATATTTTGATACTCAGAAATTTCTGCATGTAAGACAGATAGTTATTCCACTCAAAATAAATTATAACTAGCATCTACCATGTGACTACTGTAGGTTGCCATAATTTTTTTAATGCCTTATTTATTTTACGATCTTAGGGGGCTTAGAAATTTAGGACCACATGTATGAAAACTGTCTAGGTCTAAAACTCCCTTTGTTGGCCATAGCAACCAATCAGAGCGCCCCTTTAATTTCATATAGGGCTCTGAAAACACAAAAGGGGCTCTGACTGGTTGTTATGGGCAACAAAGTGAGTTTTAGACCTAGACAGTTTTCATACATGTGCCCCTTATTTTTCACATTTTCAAGAAAACTTGCAATATACATTTTTTAGGGACCGGTCCAGTTCTGATGTGGCTTTGATTGGCCAGTATATTAGATACAAAATAGAAAAAATGCTTATGATATAGTACCAAGAATTTTTCAGAAAGTTGCTCACAGAAATTTTTTTAAATTCCCAGTAAAAAGTTCAAATCTTTTTGTTTTCATTAAAACAACCCAAGAATAAACACACGTGACCATTTAGGCTTCAATATTAATAACTACTAACCCCATCTGTATATATAAATTAGGGTCAATAACGATAAGGCAAGAAACCACAATGAAAACAGATGCGATTATATATTTACACGAATATGCTCACAAAGGAAGTTGGATAAACACATGGTTCTGTAGATACAGTCACAGCTTCAATCCTTTGCATGTTCCAAAACAAATGACCATGGGACTGCTTGCGGTGGTAACCTGCCTTATGATCCTATCTTAGGTGGGGCATCCGTCCCAATAGGGATGACACCCACCTCTCGATGGCTTGCCCTATCAAAAAGAAAAAGCAGCGTGGGGGGGGGGGCGGGGTGGTGGGTAAAGGGTAATGGGGAATTTTTGGACAGAAATTTATAAAAAAAACAACCAAAATTTAGGCACTCATTAAGACCCCCAAGGGTCATTGTCTGTAACCTGTATATCCATTCTGTTTTTCTTTAATAAACTCATGTCCCAGTCACCTCCCATGGGTGACTTCCTAATGACCTCAATGATGGTAAATTTCAAAGAAGTGGGGTCATTCCCATGATATTCATACACATGTCGGGCCAATGATGTCCTCTTGTTGTTCGCCCACACTCCTCCTGAACTATCTTTTTTGTTTTCCACACTATCCAAGGACAATGCAGGTGCATAATATATATACACTTATGTTCTTACAATTGGAGAAATCTCTCTTATAATAGACATGACCTGTATGATAATTTATGAACGTCTTGGATTGATCAATATATGAACAGGCCACACAATCATCCCCACAGCGAAAAGTTCCATGTGGTTGTCGGTCAAGCCAGGTGCCCTCTCTCTTTTTAGGGCAATACAGATTATGTACAAGTCTGTCTCTTAATGATCTCCCCCTTCTATACGTAATCTGGGGAGTCTCTGACAAAACATCTTTTTGATCCAGATCAGCCATTAGGATACTCCAATGTCTCATGATGCTTTCTCTTACTGCCTCGTGACCTTGATCATAATTGGCCACAATTCTTATTGTTTGCTCTCTCTTAATATTAAGTCATTTCGACCGATCTTCTCCCAAGGCATGCACAAAAGCATCTTCAATCACCCTATTGGGATAACCTCTATCACTCAGGCGTTTCTTAAAATCTTTAGCTTGAAACAGGTAATCCCCTTTTCGAGAACAATTTCTCCGAACACGAACAAATTTCCCTTTAGGGATACCTCTTTTCACACAATTAGGGTGGCAACTCTCCCACCAGAGTAAACTATTTGTTGCCATGGATTTTCGGAATATCTTAGTATGAAGATTTCACCCTTTGTCCTTTAGGATATACAGGCCAAGAAAAGACAGGGCCTGGTCATCAATAACTGAAGTGAATTTCATGCCAATCTTATTCACATTAAGTTTTTCAACAGACTCATTAAAGGATTCAACAGACCCATTCCACAATACCAAGATGTCATCTATATACCTAACCCAAAACAAGATGTTATCAGTAAGGGGTAGGTTGTCTTTGGAAAATACAATAGTTGCCTCCCACCAGACCAGGAATAAATTTGCATATGAGGGAGCACAAAGGCTCCCCATAGCAGTACCCCTGAGCTGGTGGTGGATTTTTCCATTGAAGACAAAATAATTTTGGTTAAGAATAAATTGGATCAACTGTTGAACAAATTGATTGTGTTCCTTAAATTGTAATCCTCTAATTGAAATGAACAAATCTACAGCCCGTATTCTGTAATCATGCGTAATGCTACTGTATAGGGCTTCGACATGAATTGAAGCAAGTTTTGTTCTCCCTTCCACTACCAAGTCATCTAAGCAAGTCAGGAGTATCTTTTATAAAAGATGTTAGTGTATATACAAAATCTTAAAGTACCTTATCGATGTAAATACTTGCATTTTGGTACAGAGAATTTATGCCCGACACAATTGTGCACTTTAGATAATGCATAAAAGCATGGAATTTTTGGATTTTTTGGAATCATAAATTGACTCTCTCACTTTTTTTTTAGATCAATCCCTTATCCAAGGCTTGTTTAAGAATCTTTTCTAACTGTTGGCTAAAGTTTTTTGTGGGGTCCTTTCTGAGGGTAGAATTGTCAAGATGATTAAATCAGGTGTGGAATCTATCTTTGTTCCACTCCTTATCCAATTAAATGCCTCCTCCGAATTATATTATTATTATTATTGCTGCCGGCAGCCAGAGCTCGAGAAATATGACCGACACCTTCCGTTTCGGACATTGAAATCTGAAGTTTAATCACAGTTAAATTACATTCCAATAGAACTTTTTAATACATTGACTATTTTATCACTACATGATTGGTTAATTGGTGGTCGCTAAGAGACAAGTTATAATTTGCATGTACGTATGAAGCATTAGCTGATATGATACATTCCGAAGCGCTCTGTATTATCTGGGGGAAGGAGGAAGGCCTTGACTTTCTTGCTTCTAGCAGACACTGCATTTGTCTCAAGGAAAGCTGTGTGAGAGATATCTGATAGTTCGATAAGGATGTATAGCAGTAAAAGCAGTTTAACAAACTATCTGATGAGCTTAATAAGAATATAATGATGAAACAGACTTTTGATGTTTTTTCCTTTAAATTACCAACTTGACAGAATAACATGCCCGATCACATAACAAACTTCTACACATCTCCACATATTTAGTATGGTCTAATATAACCAAATTTCCATCCTTGTCTTCTGGTTTAAGGATGATGTTATGATCTTTCTTTAGAACCCTCCATTTGAGCCTTAGTAAGATTGTTTCTCCCTGTTCCCAGTCTAGAATTTAAATTTTCAAGATCATTCACCACAAGTTTTAAAAAAAATATCAATTTCAGGGCTATTTATAATTGGAGGCATATGGGTACTCTTAGGTTTTAGATCTGTGACCCCTACTTCTGGTTCAGACAATTCTGCCAGCATTCTTACCTCCAATAAGTCACTTTCATCAATACCCAGAGCTCGGGCTTCCCAAATGATTTTTATTTTTTAAAAAAATTTTAATGCCTTTTTTAAACGTCTGACAAAAAAATTTGGATTTTCTTTCCCCCACAAAAGGAATTATTTTTCCCAAAATTTGGGGAAAACAAAATTCAATCCCTTAGCTAGGACCATAATTTTCCCTCACCCGGTGATTTTGCCTCCCCAAAAAGATTAAAATAATTGACCGGGAACTGTTGACATCCACTACCTCATTTATCTCCTCTCTCTCAGGCCATAAGATGTCCCTTTCTAATTCTCTAAAAAAGGGGAAATTTAAACCGGGAGGAAGATGAGGGCTGAATATTGTTTTTTTTTTCAAAATCTAAACCACCTTAAAAAACTCTATCAAAGAAATTTACCCCCCTTTTTAAGTATTAAAACATAATTTGGAAAAAAGTTTTTGGGAAAATTTGGGTTTGGTTTTACAGGAATTAAAGAAAAAATGGGGGGGTAAAATTTTAAAAAATTTTCCCCTTTTTTTTGAAGATTTTCAATTTTTAAATCCATTATTCCCCAAGAACATTTTTGATGTGACCGGGGAAATGAAAACTTAAATATTTTTTCCCCAGATTTGCCATTTTTAGGGACACCCCATTTTGGGGCCCCCCAAATGTGTTATTTGGCTCAACCACAAGCCCCCCCTCAGTCCCCAGTTCTCAACCTAATCCAGAATTGAAAAAAAGCCAATAGACAGACCATAAAAACAAACAGCATGGTGATAACTTATCTGCACTGTTTGACTTATTTTAAGGAATAAGAAGACAGGAGAAAAATAAAAAGTACCTGGGTTTTTTAAAACATCACTCAGCACGGGGAGTTGTGTGTTATAAGAGGGAATGGGACTCCTGAGGGAAAAGGTGATTTTCGGGAAATGTGGGGCCCAGGAATAAGGAGCTCTTTTTTCCCTGGTTTTTTTCCCCTAAAGACGGCTGTCCCTCTATGGATCACTAAGATAGCAGCTAAAACTAATAATGATGAATGGCAAAAAAATTTAATTTGCAAGCATTCCATGTTAATTTTACTTGGTGGGAAAACCCCTTTAAGTGATTTATTTTTCTTGAACTTTATTATTTTTTATGATGACTTATACAATGGGGCAGCAAAAATTTTCGGATGGTAAAAAATTTCACCCGGTGTTAGAGGGGCCAAAGAACCCCTCTGAATATGGGTCACCGAGGTTTTTCTAAAAAGCCCCTGTTTTGGGGGGGGAGGAGCCTGTTGGCGATTTCATGGGGCCCAGGAAACTTAAATTGCTTTCTAGATTGGGTTAAAAGTTAGGTTTAAAACATTGTTTATTAAATTAACATTATTCATTAGTTATAGGATGGCGTTTCGGCTTTTAAGTTTATTGAATGGAACAGGGGTTTACCAGAGAATTTTAGTTCTGGGTTCTGGGGGTACATTCAATTAGATTTGCTGTCCAGAAAAAAAATTTTTAAAATTAAAAATTGTCTTGTTTTTGTAAGGGTTGGGAAAAAAAACCAAAAGGGGTTTTAGTTGTAATTTTTTTTAGTAATTTCAGCCCAAATCAAATTTAAAGGGCAGATTTCCCAAAAAAACAAAAATTTGTCAAAAGCTTATTCAGTGAATATTTAAAAAAGCAAAAAAATTTTTGGGAGTAACCCGGGGGGAATCCCAAAAAAACCGGTTTTTTTGAGGGTCCAGTTTCTCTCACCCTCATTGATCATCCTTTATCACAGGGGGAAGTGTGTTAGGCGATATATTACATGGTGGCTATTTGTGAGAGCTGGTCCAACACAGTGTCTGTTTTGGTGCAAAGAGGGTGTGGACAAAACCCGTTTTGATGTCCAATACTTTTTAGGGGATATGGACATGTTCTGTTCTGAAACAATCTATCTTGCATTGTATTGTATTACTGCTAAGTTTCTGTACTTTATTAAATGCAAACCTAGATTTCGATCAAAACTATGTAAGTCCATTTGCCCCCACAAAGTGCCATTTCCCCTAGGGGCCCCCTTATCCCTACAGTGGATTCAAAAAATTTTTCATAATCCTTTAATTTTCTCATTTTTTAAAATTTGGGACAACCCCCAAATTTAAAAGAATTGTATTGTTTTTTATGCGGGTAGGAAAAACCAAAAGTAGCAGGTATTTGTCAAGTGTGAAGAAAATGATATGAGCTTTTGCACATTTTTGCAAATTCAAATCCTGAAAAGTGTGGTATGCAAATGTATTCAGCTTTCCCTGAGTCAATACTTTGTAGAACCACTTTTGGGGGTTTGTCTCGACTAGCTTTGCACATCTAGAGATCAGAATTTTTGCCTTGTTTTGCTGTGCCTTGAATTTTCTTAATGTACTCGCTCAGTCAGATTGGTTGGTAAACATTTGTGAACAGCAAAAAAATTTAAGACATGCCCAGAGTTGCCCTTGGGGGTTTAGGTTTGGGCTTTTGGGCTGGCCTTTTTAAACACATGGAAAAATTTCCCTTTTTTTAAACCATTTTTATTGTGGGTTTGGGTTTTTTGTTTTGAGTCATTGTCCTGCTTGGGAAAGGGGGAAGTCTTTTTCGCTCTTAAAAGATTTTCCCCCAGGAAATTGGGCCCCGCATTGGCTTTATCCCTTCCCTTTCCCCTCAACTTCCCGACCCGCTTCCCATTCCCTGCCAGGGGCAAAACCCCTTCCCCCATGATGCTTTCCACCACCTTTCTTCATGGTGGGGAAGATAGGGGTGTTCAGGGTGATGTCCAGTGCTGGCTTTTCTCCACATTCAGTTTTGACCATAACTCCTTCTTCCACGTGCTTTCTGTGTCCCCTACTTAGCTTTTTGCAAATTGAATACGGGAATTCTTTGCACTCTTCAATAAAAGCCAGATGTATACAGGGACTTTAAATAATAGTTGTAGTATTGGGACAGAATTTTTCCATTTAAGCTGTGGATCTTTGCTTCTTCTCCAGAGCAACCCTGGGCCTCTTACCTGGTTCTCTAATTGGTGCTTTCCATGTCTGGGCTGTCAGATTAAAACCTAACCCTGCAATACACTTTGCCACAACAACATCATGATGATGTTTGTTCACTAAGGGCCCTTTTACAAAGGGGCCCCTGGGGCCTTCCAAAAAAAACAGCTTTTAGTTATACTGAGAATAATTTACAGATGTTCTCTGTTTACTAATTAGGTGACTTCTAAAGGCAATTGGTCACTCTGGATTTTATTTAGGGTATGAGGGGTAATGTGGGCTGAATTTAAAAATGTTTGCCCCGCCACAATTTGGTTTTTTTATTTGCAAAACATTTTGGAAAAAACCATAACATTTTTTTTATAAATTCACAAAAAAACTTGTTTTAAATAGTTTCCCCCGCAATTTTAAAAGCCCCCCCCAAAAACCATCGGCTTTTTGAAATTGTTGGGGCCGTTTCCCACCACAAATTTTTTTTGCGCGGGAAACAGGTTTTTCCCCTGGGCCCAAATACGGTTTAAAGGTGTAGGAATCCCCCCCTCGCCCCGCCCAAATATAGAAAAAAAGTTCTATATTCTGCCGGACGGTTTTCTTTTTTGGAAAAACCTCAGTTAAAAAAAACTTGTTTCTGTGTAGGGCTCACCCCTGCAGGGTATGGGCGGGTTTTTTAGCGGGGATTCAAATATGAATTGCTAAAAACCCATAAAATCCTGTGCTGTGTAGCCCTATCCTTACTTTGTGTTGTTCTATCACATAAAATATCAATAAAATACATTTAGGTTTGTGACTGTAACATTTAATAATGAGGAAAAGTTCAAGGGCTATGATTACTTTTGCAAACTACTGTAAATAACAGGAGACTCGGCACTCTCTTGAGCTTTGGCCTGTTTATGAATGCAGTCAGTACTTAGGTCTTAGATCTGAGCTTCTCATTTCTGCAGCCAGAGTATGTATTAACCCCTTACCGCCACAGACAGTTTTTTGTTTTTCTGACAGAGCCAAATTTTTTTAAATCTGTGATGGGATAATAACTTTTTGACACTTTTACCTATCCATGTGATTCAGAGATCTTTTTCTCGTGACATATTGTGCTTTAAGTTTGTAAGATATTTTGGTCCATACAGTTGTGAAAAATGAGGAAAAATTAGCCATTTTCAAACTTCAACAATTTCTGCAGGTAAGACAAATATTTTTTTCCCCTCAAAATAGTTATAACTAATCTACCTATGTCTACGTAGCTGGCAAAAATTTTTTTTGTCCTTTTTTTTTATTTTTTTTTAATAACATTAAGGGGCTTAGAAATTTGGTAGTAATTTTTCACATTTTCTAGAAAATTTGCAACAAATTTGGGGGCCCGTCCATTTTTGGGGTCTGGTTTTTTGGGGGCCTTTATGTTAGACACTCCCCCCTAAATGACTGCATCTAAAAAAAACTACATCCCTTAAAGTATTTAAAACAGTTTGTTAACCTATTAGGTATTTCACAGACAGTAAAGTGGAGGTGAAATTTCAACATTTCACTTTTTTTTTTGCAGATTTTTAGTTTTTATCCATTATCCACTGGAACACGGAAAATATGACCAGGGAATTACAACTCAATGTCAAATCCCCAGATTCTACCATTGCATGTATGCGGCCCTTGTGCGTTATTTGGCTCAACCACAAGCTTCAGCGCACCTACTGGATTTTGGGATCTCATTTTCAATACGATTTTATTTTTTTGCAGACACCCTAGGGTGCTAAAACTTAAAGATTTAAATCAGCTTTTTATTCAGGGGCTGATTAATTTCTTTTTTTTTTTTTGGCGTGAGGGAGTTTGACTTTTTTTTATTAGTACCTTTAAAGGGGAAATTTTGCCCTTTTTGTTTCACTTTCTTTAAGGTTTTTATTGGTTGAGGCATTTTAAAACAAAACCCCTAAATCCTAGAAAGGTTTTTTATTTTTATTTTTTACAGGGGTATAAATAACGTCCTTTTTTTAACTCACGGGTTCCGATAAGATTACAGCAATACCCCAATTTGGGTATTTTTTTATTTTTTTACTGCTTTTACACAACAAACACTTTTTTTTAAAAAAAGGAAAACACTTTTTGCATCTCAAAAATTCTAAAAGGGGCCCCTAACTTGTTTATTTTTCTGTGTAGGGGGAAAAAATTTATGAATTGTTTTTTTGTGGATGATTTAAAAATGTTTTTTTTTTAAAAATCATTTTGGGGGCCCGGAAAAAGGGCTCTTTGATCGCTTTTTAAAATCCATTTTTAGAAGCCCCAGGGTTAAAGAAAAAAAGGCAATCCAAAAGTGTGTTTTTTTTTTTTAACACCCGCTCACAAGAAAGGACATGCAAACAAGTTATTTTTACTTTTTGGGGGTTGATCCCAAAAAATTGGCAATACTCAATTTATATATTTTTTTTTATGTTTTTTAAAAAAAATTTTTTTTTAAATTGTTAAAAATATTTAAACAAAAATTTTTTTCTTTAAAAACAATAACTTAAATTTTTTAAAAATTCCCCCCTCTATATAGAACTGTGAAAGGGCTTTTTTTTCGGATAACTTTTAAATTTGGCACCCCCTTTGGCAATTCATGAGTTTTTTTATTCCATTTTATTGCTCAAGAAAACAAAAATCGAAATTTCGTGACTTTTCTTTTACAGCGTTTATCGTGGGGGAAAATTTAAACCCTATATAAATATATAAATATTATTTTAAAAATTATATAATATATATAATATAAAAATAAAAATATTATTTTTTTTAAAAGGGCCCCAAATTGAAACCCAAAGGGCGCTGTACATTCGAGGGGGTTTACATACAAACAAATAAAAAACGAGTCCCGTGAAAAGGGGATAATGAAAATTTGGGCACGAAAGAGGGAAGGGGAAACCCCTACCCGCGAGGGCTTACAATCTACAAGGGGGAAAGAAAGGGTGAGGGGAAACCCATGTCTGGGGGAAGAAAGTAAAAATTTTTATTAAAGGGTTTAAAGGGCCAAACCGAAAGAAATGGGTTTCCCGGGTTGTTTTTGAACGGTTAAAAGGGTGGGGGAAGCCCTGATGTTTGGGGCATTTGAGTTCCAGATTTGGGGGTTTGAAGCCCCGGGAGAAGCCCTTGGGGAGACGGTTTGGGGAAGTGATTTAAAAGGGGAGAGAGAGGAGAAGGTCCTGTAGGAGCGGGATTCCCGTGGGGGAGAAATTTTTGGAAAAATTATTAAAGATGTATGGAGGGGAGAGGTCAGGGAGACCCTTGAAGGTCATGGTTATTACTTTAAAAAAATGGGCTGAAAGGGGGAACCCAGGAAGGGGGTTTGGAAAGGGGGGAGGGGCCCGAGGGGGAAGAGGAAAAAGGAGGGGGGATAAGACGGGCCAGCAGATTTTTAAAGGGATGGTTTTGGAGGGAGCGAGGGTGGCAAGCTGGGGGGGCCACTGAAAGGAAAGTTGAAGAAGACCGGGCGGGAGATGACAAGGGAAAGGACCAGCTTTTTTGGGGTAGGGGCCCAATAAGCCGGGGAAAGACGGAATTCAAGAAATTTTTCATTTTGGGAGGCGGCACAAAGGTGAGGGTTTGGAGGGTTTGTTTTGAAAGAAAAAAGCAATTTCTGGGTTTCCCCCAAACCGGGATTTTTGGGGGACCGGGAAAAGTGTAGAGCCTTTTTAAAAACCCAAAAAAATCGAAAAGGACAGGGGCAGGTAATTTTGGGGGCCTGGGGAATGGGGGAAAAGAGGGGATAAAGTTCTTTTTTTCTCCACATTTATTTTTAAAAGGAGAGGGAAAGAAAAAAGGGGAGGAAATGGACGATAGAAAATTCAGGGATCCGGAATTAAGAATGACATTTTTGGCCAGAATTAAGTTGGTATCATCCCATACAGGTGGAAAAGAAACCATTTGATGCTTTTAGCGACCGGGGCCCAAAGGGTATAGATAGAGAAGGGGTAGTGGGACCCAGGATTTGCCCCTTTTGGGGACCCCCAAAAAGAGAGGGGGCCTGGGGTAGGGGGGCAAGAATGAAGACCCTGAAATTCCCGATCGGGTGAGGTACGGGGAGATCCAGGAAAGACCCAAAAGCCCGGGTTAACCCCCGAGGGAGGAAGGTTTTTGTTAGAAAGGAGGGAATGGCCCCGACAGTTTTAAAAGGGCAAGTACGGGCCCAAAAGGGGGAGAGCAAAAGAAAAAGGGAAAGAGGCTTAAGCCAGTTATGGGGGGGGGGTTTTCAATAATAGGGGACTTTGGTTGGGGCCCTTTTCGGTAATTTGGGGGGCGAAAACCAAATTTTTAGGGGTCAAGAAAGATTTTTGGGAGGAGAGGTGGGAGGCCCAGCTGAAGATAGACGTGCTGCCCCGAGGAGTTTGGAAGCAAAAGGGAGCAGTAAAGGGGGGCGATAGTTGGACAGAGAAGTTTTTTTAAGGGTTTGTTTTTTTAGGATTAGTGATAGTAGAAATGAAAAAGGGCAAAAGGGGAAAGAGCCAGGGGTTTTTTGATAGGTTGAAGAGATGGGTGAGTGCGGGATAAGAAGCACTGAGGTCGGGGGTTGAGGTGGGATGGCAGGGGTAAAGCCCTACAGGAAATGATTTTTGGATTTGGAAAGAAAAAGGAGGAGAGCTTGCCCAGAGTAAACCCGTGGGGAAGCAATTTAAGGGGAAGGCAGTTTCCCAATTAAGGAGGGTGGTGGGGATTTGCGGGCTGAAGCTTTCCCTGATGGGGTTTTTGACTTCTGGGGGAAGGGAATGGCAAATCCCCTGCTGAAAGGGGGGTTTGGGGAGGGGGTTTTTTTGGTGGTTTGGAGAAGAGAGTTGAAGGTTTTGAATAATTGTCGGGGGTTGGGGGAGAGGGAGATATAGAGAGGGTGAAATAGTTTTTGTTTTGGCTGAGCAATGGGGACTTAAATGTCTGCATTTGATTTGTTTGTAAAAGGCAAAAGCCAATCAAAGGAGTGATTTTCTTCCACCGGCGTTTCAGCAAATTCTGGAAGCCCCCCCAAGCTTTTTTTGTGCCAGGGTTTCTGTTGATTTTTGCGGGTTCTTTTTGGGGTGTAAAGGAGGAGCGACTGAGCCCAAGGCGGTGATAAAATTGTATGTTTGTAAAAAAGGGGGGTTTTGCTTCTGGGTTTCTTTAAAATTTAGGAGATAGGGGAAAGAGGTTTAAGAGAGTCAGAGAGAGTGTGGGTTGGGGTTTTTGTAAAATTCCTGCAGTGGCGTACTGGATTTTAACAAAGGGCAGGTGGGGGGGAATAGTGGTAAAGGGAAACGGGTTGTGGGCAAAAATGGGGTTGGGGAGAATTTGAGTGTCAGAAAGGGGGCAGAGGCGGGGGGAAGAGAGGTCCAGGGGTGTGTCCATCTTTGTGAGGGGCCTCCTGGGGTCCTTTGGGGGAAGGGGTTTTGAAGGGGGAAGCAAGTAAAGGGAGTTTTTTTGGAACAGAGTGGGGGGTGTCGTTTGGGGGATGTCGAAGCTCCCATGATGATTTTGGGAGATGTCGGGGAAAAATTTGGAAAAGCCAGGAAGCAAAGGGGTTCAAGAATGGCAGTGGCAGTGCCTGGGGGTCGGTAGACAACAGCCATTTTGGAAGGCCCGGAGGGGGCGTAATGCGGACAGAGGATTTAAAAGGAAAAAAGGTTTTAGGGAAGGCCAGAGGGGGAGCAGGGAGAAAAAAAGGAGCAGGTGCCCAACAGGGGGACCCCGACGCCTCCCCCCCAGCTTTTTTCCCAAAGGGCGAGGAGGTGGGTTTTGGGGCCCAAAAAGAGAGTGCGGCAGGGGAAATGTGTCAAGGGGGGCAGCCAGGTTTCAGTCAAAACCCAAGGAAGGTGGGTTGGGGTGAGATGAAAAAACATGTATGAAATGAAAGGGTTTATTACATACAGACTGCGCTTTTCCCAATAGCCCAAGGAGATTTTTGGGGGGGGCACGGGTCAGGGGGGATTGTATCTTTTTTAAAGGGGGTTATTTGGAAAATTAAAGATATTTTATTTTTTACAAAGGGGATCATACATAGAAAAATTTGCAACAGTCAGTCACAAAGCCCGGCCCGTGCCCCAAATGCACGGGCGGGGCAGGGTTTTTACTTTTTCTTACAACACTCCATGACTGCGGGTAAACACACACCCGCTGCGATGGGCCATTTTTGGGCCCCGAAAAATACAGAGTGAGCTCCCTCCTTCTGTCTTCGCCCTAGTTGTGGCGATCCTGATAGTTTTGCACCGCTAAGGTTTTTAACCCACCTGACCCAGGGGCACCTTTTTCCGGAGGGATCGGAAAAGATACCAGGGGTTTTAATAAACCAAAGGTCCCATGTTGGTTTGTTGGGTGGCCCTGCTTCAGAGCCCGCACAATGTCCAGGAAGTACCCATATGTCCACTTGTATGGGGTTAAATGACTTCACATCAGGGCAAAAATCATGCTTGCCAAGCAAGAACCCTTTCTTATACTGTGACTGGCTACATACTGGTATTACTTTCCATCTTCTTTTGGTGTTATTTTCATTGACGGGAAGCAATAATTTGTTACTCATATCTTTAATACACAGTTATGTATAAAAAAGGGTATCTCCTAGTATTGTCCTGTACACTCTACTATGTTTATGACGTGTCTAAGTCTCTAGTGATTTACAGATACACCAAATTATTTGGCATAGTTTAACTGATGCCAGCTCCATTTTCACTTCTCTTCTGTGAGCACAGTGAGAAACTCAGCTCCACATTCAACCTTGGAGTCATTTCAAACTAGGTTTTAAGCTATGGTTAAATTGATTATAGCCACAGTTTATCAGATAGGTTGTTGTGAAGAAGCAGGTCTCTAGTGTCCGGTCTCAGATTAGATAAAGGGAACCTGATAGGTACTTTATGCTGCTCTATCTAACAGTAGGATGTGATAGAGGGAAAGATGCTAAACCCTGTGATATATAGGATATATAGGTTCATATGTTTTGAAGCCGGATTTCTAAGTAAAAAGCCAAGAAAATCCTGACAGGACTCCTTAAAACACAGAGGAAGTCCTGCTGACCCCACCCACATACAGTGATTGACAGCTTTTCCTATATCAATGTGTGTACAGAGCAAACTAAGCTTACCAATCACTATATATGAGTGGGAAAAGCAGGACTTTTAGTTTCACTTTTAAAGTTTTCCTTGCCTGAAGCAGTAAACGGTCTTCATTCATGTGACAGCTGCAGCCAATTACAGACCGCAGAGATCACGTGCAGGTTACATTGTGGCCTATGATTGGATGCATCTGTCATGTGAATGAACACCGTTCACTACTTACTCCCTGAATGAACGGACCAGCAGCTGGGAGTGAACAGGAGCATCTGGGAAGTAAGTATGACAAACAAGCAATGTTAAGGCCTGGAACACCCCTTTAAAGGGAATGTGTCATCAAAACATGAGTCATTGTTTAAGTTCCATTTTTATGTTAAACACATTTTTAGGAATTTTTGGTTGTTTATTTTTTTAGTTTTCATATCACTTTCAATATTTTTTAATAATTCTTAAAGGGGTTGTCTCGCTACAATGATTTGGTTTTAATTAAAAGATCCTTAAAAAACAAGCAGCTTTGCAATATATGTTCATTACAAATGTGCTACTGATTTTGAGTTATCCCTGTTAGTAGGAGTACATCAGCTTCTCAAATCTCTATAGCAGCTGACCTGTTGATCCTTATCTCACTGGCTGTCAGGTCTGTATGACTCATCAGCCTCTGAATACAGGTCAGAGCAGAGAGCCCCTCCCCCACAGAATGCTTCTGTAGTGGAGGGAGGGGGAGGTCTCTGGCTTCTGTGGCCATGCTGCCTGGATTAACCCTGTGTGTGCCTGCTTCCTCCTGCTCTCTACACAGATAGATGTGACAGCAGTGACCCTGTGTGTTACTATAATCATGATGTGTCTGTGGAGCTGTAACTATACTAATACTATACAGATCAGGGGGCATGTGAAGGGTTCATGCTCTGGTGTACTAGTGACACATCCTGAGTATAGTAACACTTCACAGCTGCCCTGTGTCTGTTCTGATAGGGTCTGTTTGTTGCTGGAGATGTGCAGATTTGTATGCTAAGCAGGGGGTATAGGAACACTTGCTCCACACTCATAGATCAGCCCTCTCCTGTCTCCTGACTGTGGAGACAAGCAGCAAGAGCTGCAGAAGATCTAGGCAGGCACACACAGGGTTAACTCTGGCAGCAAACCCCCCCCCCATCCCTCCTGTATAGAAGTTATGGAGGAGAGCTTTCTGTGTGCTGAGGGGAGGGGGGAAGAGGGCGGAGAAGAGGCAGACAAGAAGCCCACCCCTCAAATCAACTTCCAGGCTCACTGACTTAGGCTGAGAGCTTGTAATGAGACAACTCCTTTAAGTCTTGCAGTTTTCACTTTGGCCTCTAGGCCTTGTTTGCACTTTAACAGCAGTCAGAGAGATGCTTTACAGTAGCTTCATGCACATAGGAGACTTAAGACTGACTCAGTCCCATTCACTTCTATAGGAGAGTTTTCTAGTCATGCTCTGTGACGGAAAACACTGTGCCAGGAGTGAAAGGGTGAACTGTGACAATCTCTTCTTTGGCTGGGGGGTTTAATTTTAGT